>JAPEVC010000239.1:0-52776 GCA_027946555.1 Gnomoniopsis sp. IMI 355080 | reverse complement strand
TCTTCTTCTTCTTCTTCTTCTTCTTCTTCTTCTTCTTCTTCTTCTTCTTCTTCTTCTTCTTCTTCTTCTTCTTCTTCTTCTCGGCTTCCCGCTATAGGCTTCACACGGCGTGCCTTCCTCTCGATATTTATAATGACTTCCATTTTCGCAATATCTTTAAGATGAGGCCTGCCTGCCGCCCAGGGTAGCTAGAACTGCCTGTATAACGGATATATAGCGATTTTTTATACGTGACCTTCCGAACTCTTATGGGTGAAAAATAACGGTTGTCAGGTCCTATTAATCTTCGCTACCGTATGCAGATATCGCGCGGAGGAGATCTATTAAACGCAGGACGCTAAGTAAAGTCGACGGCTTAGACTGTTGACGGGCGTCAGCGTGACATATGCCAGACAAATCAGCCTTCAGACGGGAGCACACCAAGTTCTTCACGGACGTAAGCTCCGCAAAGCTATTAAAACTTCATGCTTCTTGGAGCACTTACTTGTCGAGGTTTTCGCCATCCTTTCCCGTCGCAATTTTGGATCAAACATACAATAAATCCCATGCTTTTGCCTCGGTCTCACAAACGTCCTCCTGCATCAATAGCCGGAAGTTTTACGTCACAAATTACACACCATGCATTTTTTCAGATACATCTCTGTAGTTATCACAGTAATAATCTTCATCGTTGGTGCATCTAAATTTCCAAGGCCTCCCAACGACCAAAAGATCTACATTTCACGCCTGCCTGAGTGTTATGTGAGTGTCATTCTGAATTTACACCACTCGTGGTTGAACGACTGGCTCCTAGGGGACACCCACCTGGGCACGCTGACCATGTTAAAGTAGCAAAAATGCTTTCGCGAATATAAAGATACTCTAGGCATACATGTCTTGGACAGAACTGTCCATACTTTCCGCGATGGGGTTCACTGGATTCGAGTTCGGAGCTGGATGGCATGGTACTTGTATCCTTGCGCGTACAAAGTGTGTCCTGTACCACGACAAGGAGTGCTTGACCGTAAGTAAAAGTCATATTCACTCGTTCATATTCAAAGCTTGAGAGACTCACATTGTTTGCAGAGGCGAGAGCCTGGTTGAAAGGATTTTGCGGGAGGTAAGCTGAAATTGAAGTTCTCGGTACTAAGACAAGAAGACTCAGGAGTGGCATCAGAGGGCTGTTCGAGCATAGCTACCCTAACATATGCATATTGCAGGCAGCATGGAATTGTTTGAATCTTCAATGAGAAACTTCGCCACAGGGCTCGCTGTGTCAACAAGCACTAATTGTTCCTATTGGGCCGTATAGGGAGCCTATAATAAGTGGGTTTGTTGCTATTGAGTGCTGCATTTTCATCAACAAATCGCCCTGTACGGATATTCGGCGTGGTCTAAACCAGATAACTGGTGAATTCTCGGCATTTTTTGCCTCCTCGCCAGTATTAGGACGCTGTGAGACTCAATTGTGCAGGGCTCGTACGTACAGTGCTGACTCACCGCATCTGTGCAGGGCTATTGTGAGCGAGCTGTGTGTGGCCAACTCCGAGCCATATCCGCAGCAAGATGTGCAATCATGACCCTGCTTTCATGTGCTGGCTTGGATGGGTCGCAGGTACCCTGCATCATTGTTCAACATGGAACTTACCGAAGGTTGAATCGTGGTTTTCGAGGTTTTCGCGCAGCCTTTGGATCGTTTACACAAGATTGTCGACTTTGCCTACATCATCGCCGTGTCAGAGTGGAGCCTTTCCCAACTTGGTCATTGGGTATGTACGTTTTCTTGCTCGCGTATAAGAAGCCGGTTGCTCGTCAGCAACTCTTACCCTGATGATTCAAGCATCACCGCAGACTCTACTCTTATAATATCCAGCCAATTCAGCATCTTTTTACCTCGGCCGTCCAGGAGCTTCCAAGTTCCATAATCGGAAGATCCTCCGCTGCACCAAACTGAAGAAATGTCTTCCAAATCGATTCAAGACGCCCCGAAGAATTTCGACTTTATCGTCGTTGGAGGTACTTGCCCGAAATCCTGTGACAAGTACTTCCTGGCTAACGAGTAGCATCATAGGTGGCACTGCGGGCTGTGTAGTTGCTGGCCGCCTTGCGGAAAATCCCAATGTAAACATTCTTGTCATTGAGGCTGGAAAGGGAAACCCAGAAGACATCGATGCTATCACGACTCCAGCTCGTGCTTTTGAGCTGCGAGGCAGCAAATACGATTGTAAGTTCTTCGCTCTGACTGAAAACTGCCTAGAATGCTTCCCTTTGCCCCTTGTCCTGCTCATCTTCCCATCCTTTGATTTTGAAACCGTGCTGACAGATGAAAAGGGGCATATAAGACGACAATGATCGATCGGCCGGAACACACCCGCGTGGAAAAGCCCAACACCCGTGGTAAAGTACTTGGCGGTAGTTCAGCCCTGAATTATTACACGTGGCTTCCAGGATCGTCTGCGACATTTGACGAATGGGAAGAGTTTGGAGGCGACGATTGGACGTGGAAGAACGTGAGGGAGTATCTCTACAAGGTAAGTGTCAGGCTTTGATGTAGAGATTATAAGGCTGGTATACTAACATGCAAGATAGCCGGCAACATATCATGACGATCCAGGCATGTATCGTTCCGAGCTGAACTATATTGGCAAAGACGGCCCACTGCCAGTCTCCCACGCAGACCTCGTGCCAGAGCTCGCGCCATTCCGCAATGCCCTTGAGAGAGCATGGGTTAGCAAAGGTGAAGAGCTAACCGACGACGTTCACAACGGCACCATGCGTGGCTTGTGGCGTTGCACCAACTCCATTTACAACGGCAAGCGCTCTGGGAGCTGGTTGTATCTCACGGGCAAAGACAACATAGCTGTCCTTGGACAAACGCAATCCAGAAAATTAATCATAGAGGACGGCAAAGCCACAGGTGTGGAAGTACAAGGGCCGGATGGTGAGATCTACCAGTTCCACGCCAACTACGAGGTCATCGTGTCCCAAGGCGTCTTCGAGTCGCCAAAGTTGCTTATGCTATCTGGCATCGGTCCGGAGAAAACACTCAAAGAATTTGGTATCGCGCCCGTCGCCACGTCAGAGCACGTGGGCCAAAACCTCCTGGACCATCCCATCATGCCTCATGTTTTCCGTCTGAAAGACGGCACAGGCCTCGACAGCCATATTCTCCGCCCGGGGCTGGCTCATGATGCTGCCGTCTCCGCTTACGCACAAAGGAACAAGGGCCCATACACGAGTGGCCTTCTTGAGATAGTGGGACTTCCACGCATCGACTCGTGGCTCGAGAAGGATGCAACGTATGTCGAATATAAGAAGAAGAACGGAGGCGTGGATCCTTTCGGCCCGGGCGGTCAACCTCACTTTGAGATCGACTTTGTGCCCATGTTTTCCGATGCATTTCAGTGGCATATTCCCTGTCCGCCGGAAGGTGACTGGCTCACTGTTATAGTCGACCTGCTCCGCCCTCTCTCAAAAAAGGGCACCGTTACGCTGAACTCGAAAGACCCACTCGAGCAGCCAAAGGTCAACATTAACTTTTTTGAGAACTATCTTGACCTGGTCGCCTTGCGCCAAGGTGTGCGTTTCGTTGACGACATTCTGATGAACGGCGAGGGCATGAAGGACATGATTGGTGAGGATTACCCCTGGGCCATGCCCCGCCAATCGGACGAGGCAATGGACACCATGATCAAGGAGCGTTCGCAGACAGGCTTCCACCCATGTGGAACGATTCGCATGGGCAAGGATGTGCAGCAGGGTGCCGTCGATAGCAAGTTGAGGGTGTTTGGTGTGGACAAGCTCCGGGTGATTGATGCATCAGTCATCCCCATAATTCCAGACTGCCGTATCCAGAACGCTGTTTACATGATTGGAGAGAAGGTAAAAATCTCTATGGCAGTCATTGACTTTGAAGTTCAGCTAATGACATGTCTTTTAGGGCGCCGACTATATCAAAGCAGCTTACCCCGACTTGTACGCTTGATGCCTAATGCGTGGGTATGGTACTATGGACGTGGAAATAAATATATGGGAAATAAATTTCAAGATAATGCACGTCCGTCGAACGCAAGACATCTCGATGCTTTGAAATCTTTCCTAAGGCTCTTCTAAGCCTTTCCGATTGTGATTACCAGACCTGTGAATCGAGGTGCAGACAAGGCAAATGTTTAATATGTCCACTCCCGAGACCTTTGAGGGTGGCCTTTGTGTATCGAGGGTGAGCGGCCGCCGGCCGTCGCACGTTCACTCGGGATAAAAGAGGCTGGCTTCCTTTGCACAAGCGAGGGAACGTTCCTTGTAGATGGTGATAGTCTCGACAGGTCTAGGTCCATAGTCCATCACAATATAGCGTCCTGATGTACATGCTATCCCCTTCTGAACTGTAGGAGGTGGGAAGTGGCATAAGATAGTAACAACCAGTCACTAGGCAAGTGGAAGGTGGAAGGAAACTGATACATGAGATCTCGGAGAAAACAAAGAGACCGGGAATATAGCGAGGATTGGAAGTTCTGCTGCACGATCAAAAGAGAGGGCAAATTGATTGTAATATCAGTGGTACTGCTCTGAAGTGTGGTCCCACTATCAATGCATCGACACTGCAGAATTTTCGGCTAGTCAAGCTAATTACAAACAGTATATAATAGAAGTACCCGATGTAACATCCAAGCAACAGTGGAGCACAAACCCTTGATAGCTCAGTTGGCAGAGCGATGGACTGTAATAGATTAAAGCCATCCACAGGTCACCGGTTCAAATCCGGTTCGAGGGAGTTCTTTTTTTCCATCGATGAATACACCTTCTTTTACTCTTTCCCTGATGGGTTTTCCGGAAGTGGTTTTCTATGGACGATCTTGGTGCTTTTTGCGCCTCCGTGCTTCGACTTCTCTCGAGATACCTAAAACTGTTATCCGGTGTGGGGACTGCATAATCAAGAATAGCTATCGAAACCCTGGCGCATAGTGCGCCTAGTAGATGAAGTACTGTGCATCAGAAGTCACGCGAGGCCGAGATTCCCTAGGAATTCTTGTGTACTGTAACCCTCTTATGCAGGCATTAAATTTGGCAGAATAAGAGACGCCCCGTCACAGTGGGCAGGCTGTCTTGTGTCACTCGTGATCTGCGTTGGCGGTCCCTATTTTATGTTCGGGAGCTCGCATCGAGTCAATCCAGAGCAGCAATTATTTACTTGCGATGCTTGAAGTTTGCGAGTCTCATTCTATCCTGTCTTCGTACAGGTCGTAAATGTTCCCAGACCCCAAAGGCGGCGTGAATAGGCATCTCTCATCCTAAATGTGTCCCGACGAATTGCATCACATATTTGTACTATATAATTATTCGGCAGTCTGTATGCCGTCGTTAAGCTGCATGTTCCTCTGCTCTACTTTCAATGCCGTTGTGGTCGATATTGATACGGCGCTGCTGTAAGCACGATCGTCCCGATAATCCGGCTTTGCAGGAGCAACATCTCTTATCTCCCGGATAACATACGGTGGGCCATGAACCTTTCGGGGCCCTCTGTACGTTGTACCCATCCACGTGTCCCACCATGGAAACCAGGTTGCGAAATTGGTCTTAAAGCGGATGTGAATGTGTTAGTACACCGTGACTTGTTTCGAGATATTGTCTTTGAAAGCCCGGGGAACTCACCTTGAAACCCCAACTCTGATGATGGATCATGTGGTACGTGGCAGAGTATCCGGTCGCTTTTGCTAGAACCGAAATCGGGCTCCAGGGGATCTCATAGCCCGCATGATTCTCGACGGCTTTGAATGTGGCCATGGCGAAGAAGACAATTTGCTCGGCATCCGTCAAACCCACGATGCTGGTGCTGAGAAGACCGGCTCCGCTGTCAAAGCAAACGCTTTCTGCCCAGTGATTGTAAGAGGCGCCGTAGGAGTAGGGTACATAGAGCTCGTGGTGCGTTGAGTGTACGTTTTCTAGATGGGAAAGGAAATTTTTAATTTTGGACTGTTGGCCATCGGGGATTGGTTGGCAGATGAGGTAGCTACTTACTAAACCACCATTTGTTGGTGTGGGCGAAATAGTGTGTCCAGAATATCCAAGTGTCCCATATTGCCAAGGCTGTGAACTGCCGCAAAAGGAGATACAAAACCCTCAGAAAATAGGGGGCCGATCTGACCAACCCCGCTGTGAACAGTCGCGGTCCGTAGACTTTAGGCATGCTCGTTACCAAGGCCTGCCAGTACTGTAGGGACCCGAAACAATCCCTGCATTCTGAAGGAGGAGGGAAGAACTCGACAAACACCAGTGTGGCAAGCGCAAATGCACTTTGGTAGATCACAATGTGTTTCAAGACAGCGCTGCGAGATACCTTGTTCTTCCTAATTTCCTCCGGGCTTGGGTGCAAGTGGTAACTTTGCAAAAATCCAAAAGCGTCAACGGTCTCAAAAAACAAGCATGCAACGAAATAACTCAGGGGCGGAGAAAGAGCCGCCCACTGAGGGGTGGAAATGTCGCTGAGGCTGATCATAATGGCTTCTTGTAACTAAGGAGAACCACTGGGCATGAGGTTTCCCCAACGTGATGTATTCCAAAGCTGGACTCGAGATTCTGTTTGCATGAAGATAGTTGCGACTACGAGGACGATATCCAACTTCGTGACTGAAAGCAGGCATTAAATTGACATAACATATCGTTGAACGTAACCTTCACTGACTCCTTGCTGCCAAAGCCGGAACGGCGGGCCCCGTCGTTACAAACATGCATAGGTATTGGGTGTAAACGTGCGTCGTCTCGGGAATTCCTGAGTGGTCCCGTTTGAAGCCATGTAAGACGCGGAGACGGGACCCGTCTCACACCGCGAACGCAGTAAGATGTGCCCAGAAATTCGATGGCGAAGGTATCATGTTGTTTTCCGAGTGGCTCGGTGTTAAAAATATGTAATACGCGGAGACGGGACCCGTCTCACAGCAGTGACATGTTCCTGGAAAGTGGAAATATCACGGCGGCCCCGGGGGGCGGGGGAACGTCTGACTCTGGAATCACGCTGATTTCGGTAGAATTCGCAAAGATATCCTAGCCGGAGGCTGTATCCTGACTAGTGAGCTTACATGGAGTGCACGCCAAGAGCTCTAAGAGAGATCGATACTATCCAGCAAAGCCTTGGAGGTGAGACTTCGGTGTATTGGGCCTTCCCACCACCTCCACAAGACGTCAGTGTGACAGGTGGTAGCAGTATCAAAACAGATTGGATGCAGTGAATTCCAACCCCGTAGCCAGCCTCAACCGACTACCACCAAGATGTCTGCGTTTATTGCGCCTAGCTTGCATATCAGCAACTCCCAACGGCAAAATACCACAGATGACCGTCCCCACGAGAAACAGCGTGATGGAGGGACAAACCTAAACATTGAGGACACCACAAGCCTTGCTGTGACCGCGCAGAAAAGCACAAAGTCTTGGAGATTCCGGCTCGCATTCTTCGGCGTTCAAATAATCGCCTTCGTCTATGCTTTGGATGCAAATGCCCTGGCTGTAGCTGTGCCTGTAAGTCAGAGTTGAGTTTATAGAATGAATGTTGATTAATTGGCTGATAATATGCATGTCTTGCAGTCCGTGGCAGCACAGCTCGACGGAACGACCTTGCAATCTTTCTGGGCAAGCCTCTCATACCTGTTAGCCGTTGTTATTACCCAGCCGTTTTACGTTGCTACATCGAGCGAGTTTGGCAGGAAGCCTCTTCTCATGGGTGCCCTCGCATATTTTGCGATAGGCTCTATCGTCTTCGGTCTTTCACACAACATGGGCTCGGTGATTGCTGGCCGCGTCATTCAGGGACTGGGAGGAGGCGGACTCAATATCCTGGGTTCAATCATCGTGTCGGACATGACAACGCTGAAGGAACGACCCCTCTACCTTGGCCTGCTCGCCTTGCCAGTCGCCGCCGGTACTGTCGTCGGACCAACTATTGGAGCCACATTCAGTGATTTCGTCACTTGGAGATGGATTGGCTGGGTTAATCTCCCGTTGCTTGGTGTCGCCTTTCCCTTGCTGCTGGTCTTCCTCCGGCTCCAAGCAGTCGATGATTCGTTCTCGGCCAAAGTGAAACGTCTGGACTGGATCGGTCTTTCACTATTTACAACAGGATCTACCGCGTTTGTCGTCCCTCTCAGCTGGGCTGGTGCCATTTACCCATGGAGTTCGTGGAAAACAATTCTCCCTCTGCTCATAGGCGTCACAGTGATCGTCATATTTGCGCTCTATGAATCTATACCCTCGTCACCAGTTGTACCGTATCGTCTATTCGGATCACGCACGGCTGTTGCAACGCTACTTGGTGCCTTTTGCCACGGCTTGATGTTGTACCCTCTCTTAACGTACCTACCCATCTTTTACCAGGCCGCTAAGCTCGAGACCCGCATCGAGTCCGCATTGTCGATCTTGCCTACAAGCATTATCAGCGTTCTGTGCGCTACCGTCTCAACGATATCCATCGGGTATTTCAAATGGGGATATTGCTGGGCAATCCGGGGGTCCTGGTTGCTTGCTACTCTTGGGGCGGGGTTGCTGATATTATTGAATACCGAGACTGGTTCAAGTATGAGTCGTGGCCTTCCGGTCATATGGGGAGCAGGGATTGGGGCTTTACTCACTATTCTACAGCTTCCAATGCAAGCAAGCGTGTCTCAAATCGACGATACAGGCTTGTGTATTGGATTAATGTTGACCGTACGATTGTGGGGAGGGCTTGTTGGGCTTGCAATCGGTTCATCCATTTTTAACAATGTTTTTACGTACTCGATCGCGTCGATTGGGAATCTTCCTAACATTTTCGATGTCTTGCGAAATTCCAACACAGCTGTCGGATTCATCCCTATGTTGAGGACACTTGACCTCCCACCCGCTGTCTTCGAACCTGTTCTGCAGGCCTATGTCAACTCGATCAGAGCAATATTTTACGCAACCACTGCATTTGGAGTACTTGGAACAATCAGTTCTTTCTTTACAGAAGAGCTTAGCCTCGAACGGGATGAGCTCGGACGTCAGCGTTTGCGATAGTCCTCAGACGGGAACATGTAGCCATTCTTGTTCCACTATCACTACTCACCCTATCTATTGTATTCATGTGGTGACGAAACAATGGGTGATGTAGTATATCATGTGCGCTTTAGAATGATTGCTCGATATCGTATCCTTCTCCATGAAACGCAGCAAACATGTGAGATATCTAGGATTTGTTCCGACTCTGCCTACCTCGTACGCACGGGCTGGCACGCCTACCTAGGTAGGCATCAGCATTGGCTAGCAGTCCTTTTTCTTCTCTTATGTCTTCCACTCTCAACATACAGGATCGCTTGAAATTTCAACAAGAGACCGGATTGGGAGATATTCTACTGTGCAGACCGAAGCCCTATCGTGACCGTTCACAGCCGCTCTTTCTTCTGTCTGTTACAATTTTGGTCACCATGTTCTTACATAGTATTCTATACATTTTCAGAAAGTTACCAGTGATGTATAATTTAATTCCATGTCAAGTTTTACCGGGTATCTTCTGTTTCATATATTGCCAGGTCAATGTTGTAATTGCCTTATCGAACAAGGAGATATCTTAGGAAGGAATGAAGAAGGCAGTACGGAGTATGCATCTATGTCTGTGAACAGGTTTCAAAGAATACTCACCTGGTACTCCATGCAAAACGAACATGAAACGAATGACACAGAATTCCCAAGTTCATATGATACATGAATACATAGGTGTAGACTCTTTCATAATTTGCTGCATTGATACTATTTGTCAACTCAGTCATCCGCCTATCCGACGTAGAAGATAGGTAGGCTGGCTGCTGGAATACTTGCGTTAGATCAAAATGCCGTCTAACGTATCATCAACCGACAGAGTCCCAGACTTGCTGGTCCAGTCGATTTTCCTCACCATCCTTCCTACACATAGCCTCCCACCGGCGCCTCAGAATCGGCATTGCAAAGAAGCATATAACACTGTACAATGTGTCCACAATGCCGAATCCTCTCTTGGGTGATGGCCCGATCATGTTGGCGAAGAGCAAGGAGGCAGCCCGAGAGTCTTTGCAAATGATAAAGTCGCCTTGGCGTACAGCCGTAATGATCAGCTCGGCCACCTCATCGGACGTGGGGAAACGAGATTCAAGCTCTGCAACTGTATGAGCGGTGCCTTGCATTCGCTTGGTGAGAGTTGTCTTGGTGTTTTGTTCAAGGTAGAAGCCCGGAGAAATAAAGTCACCAGGAAAGGCGCAATGAACAGTATACGTTGACTTTTGGCACGAGTACCGAAGTGCCTCCATTCTGAGCGTATCAGCCAAGGCGCGTACGGCTACCTTTGCAGCTATATGAAGCCATATGCGTTAGCAAAATCGAGCATAATGTATGAGGGTAGCAAGCTAGGTGAGGACAACAACAGCGAACAACATACGCGTGTACGCGATGGAACCCGGCAGACTCACAAACGCCGCGGCGCTGCTAACGAAAACAATACTTCGACGCTCAGGACTGCGTCCCCTAGATACTGCGTTGTTCTTGTCATTCTCAGTCCAGATACCAAGTATTGACTTTGCCGGGTAGGCAGAAGCATAATAATTGTTTCTCATGCAATTATCGAGGTCGCCGGCGTTGATATCGAGAAAGAACCCATTCTCCGCGTGGTTTCCACCCGCGGCACAGTACAAGGCACTTGGGATTTGAAACTGTTCCCTGAATGCTGCGTCAACCTGGTTTGAACGTGATTAGTATATATCTATATTTAATTGTCTGACCATACTTCACCTAGATAGAGGCACAAACCTTGGTGTAGTCGGCAAGATCAACGGCCACTGTCCTTACTTCCTGATCGGCATGGAGCTTTGTAGTCTCAATTTCCAACTTTGCTTGGTCAAGTGGCTTTTGTCTTCGACCGAATATCACAACGTTGAACCCTGAGCTAATGTTAAGATGATGAAGGGATAGAATGGTGAAAAAATATGTATGTAGGCTAGCCGATGTGGACATACCTTGTGAAGCCAGTGTTTTCGAAATTGATTTACCCAACCCTCCGTACCCTCCTGTAACAAAGACAGTCTAATTGATACGTATCAACATCGATTCTATTGAGCTGAACTATGTACAGAAATTGGCGATACCTTACCTGGCATGACTCCATAACAATAGAGGTTTCCTTGGGACAAATTCATCGATCCATACATAGCATTTGCACAGGACCAGTCACTGCGGCTTATAACACATTGAGTATTGCGCCAATGTCCTGTGATGAGGGACAAGGTCTTTGGTGACTGTGCTCATATCGGTTATGATTCTGCCACTCGGACGACAGACCTCAAGGGTCTGAGCTCCCTTGCTCGGGGACAACATCCCGCACAACGGACTCACGGGCCGGGCTGTCATCGGCCAAGAACTTGATACTCAAAGGACACAGCAGGTACGCAAATCTTAAATGCAATCATGTAGGGCAGATAGTGGAAGGTGCGCGGATACATCAGCATCCATTGGTTTCAATTTTTCTATTTTTTTTTTTCGTCGCAGAACCTTCAGCTTCTCATCTACCTGACATTACAGTTCCACTGCTTTCAACCAAGATTCAAGATGGCAGACACTATGCTAGCGGCGTGGATTAAGGCTCAAAAGTTGAGGGGTCCCAACATGAAAAATTCGCCAAGTTTTGAACGAAATCTCGAGGATGCCCTGGATGCACGGAGGGTGGACCATGCCATGTTTACGCGGAATATGAGCGCCTGGAAGCTAGGCCAAGCTGTCGACTTCTGCTCAAACGACCTCCTGTCCCTTGGAGCAACCGGTCAAATCCGAGAGGCTTTCTTGGAAGAGCTCGCAGCGCATCCCAATTTCAATCTCTACGCCGGTGGTTCTCGTCTCATGGACGGAAATTATCATTACATTGAAGAGGTTGAACAAGAGATCGCCGATTTTCACAAAGCAGAGACTGCTCTCCTAGTTGGATCCGGGTACGAGGCCAATGGGGCCATCTACGCGGCCATCCCAAGACCCGGCGACGCCATTATATACGATGAACTCGTCCACGCAAGCACCCACGACGGAATGTCGCATAGCCTGGCCCTTTTCAGGCTCGAGTTCAAGCATAACGACGTGGAGTCGTTCCGCGACACACTAATTTCCGTCATGGACACTCAGCCTATGATCAGAGATGGGCTCAGATCCGTCCTTGTGTCGGTCGAATCGGTTTATAGCATGGATGGAGATGTATGCCCTATCTTGGAGCTCCTCGAGGTTGCCAAAGAGATTTGTCCAAAGGGTAACGTGGAATTTATCGTCGACGAAGCACATGCAACTGGAATCCTTGGCCCCAATGGGGCCGGCCTGGTAAATCAGCTGGGGATCGAGAAAGACATTGCAGTTCGATTGCACACCTGCGGAAAGGCGCTGGCTTCTACAGGAGGTAAGCATATTACCGAATCCTTTCGCAACTCTGACTAAAGTCACTGATGCACGCGAAACTACCAGCTGTCATTCTTGGTAGTGCAAGCGTGCGAGGCGCGTTGATCAACTTTGCTCGTTCAGTCATCTACACAACCGCTCCCTCTTTCCCGATGGTAGCTGCGGTAAGGGCAGGGTACAATTTGTTGAGAACGGGAGCTACCCAAAAGGTGAGATATTGGGAAACCCCGCACATCAAACGCTCCTCTTGTCCCCCATAGTCTGAAGGCTGTGCTAACGAGACACATTCCCTGCCCGCGATCAGGCTCAACACCACATCCAAGCACTAGTCAAGCACTTCTTTCTGGCCATGGTTGCGGACCCAGTTTGGGACGAGGCTAGTGAAATGGGCATTCTCTCCATACCCGTAATCGATGCATGGGAGTCTCGTGACTGGCTTGCCCATATTGTGCCCGTCTGGACCCGCCAACGTTACAATTTCTGGCTTGTGTTCCATCTGCAGCTCGCTGGCTTCGGTGCGTTCCCCATTGGATTTCCAACTGTTCCCAAGGGGCAGGAGCGCATCCGAATCATGTTTCATGGTTCGAATACTTTCGCAGAAGTGGATGGTTTGGCAGCTGCTATCTGTGCATGGGCCAAGGAAATGATAGACATTGAGAAAAGGGGAGAGAAGAATGGTCAAGTAGTTCCCAAGGCTGCTCAAAAGGTGTATGCATTGATGGCAACGATTTGAGAGCCAGTTTCCAATCTGCGGCAGTATTTTAACCTACATAGATCGATGGACACGTAACCGGTTGGGTATTTTTATCTTGTCTCCAATTACAAAATAAGGGAGCTGGGTTTATAATTGTGGTTCGAGTGCTGTTTCATTCCTGATTAACCTTAAAAATCTATTCAAGTGTTTACCTGGATCGTATCATTTAAATCCTGGTTTGCAATCGTCTAAGCTGTAGACCCTCTCGTGCGCGCTACTCAACAATAGCAATGAAAATAGTTATTAATGAAAACCCAACTAGAATCAAACACATCTCATATTGTTAAGTAGCTTTTCCTGGAAGAGTGTTGAAAATGGAGAATTTTCTCCTACAATATGGAGTTGAAGTTATGCAATAGCAATGGCTGTTAATGTGCGAGCTATGTATTAGTGGAATGCCATCGAGCACTTGATGAAAGCATTCGCAGCTAGGTTGCCTTTCGTCGCAAGGACCGACTTCAACCCTGCGGCATAGACGTGGGAAACATCTGGATTTTCGACCTGGGTCTATTTATTAAACCTACCAGCCTAATAAAGTCGGCGTACCTATATATTTCGAAAATTATCGCCAACTCACTACATTACTCTTTTAGTGCAACAAGCATTAGAACCATTCTTTAAAAAAAATAAAAAAATTCAGTCTCCGACTTGACAGTGGACCTCAGGACGCGGAATCCGGCTTACTGATGCCTCTCCGGGGGAGGCCTCGGCGGGTCTCCGATAGGTCGAGCTACGACCGTGTTCTCTCTCTCCCGACTTATGAGGTAGAATACCCAATACATTACGGGACGACCGGTCCGCACACATCCGTGTGACAGGCACATGAAGGGTCCTGGGTAGGTACCTGTGGAGACAATGCACTATGTAGAGCCAGCCATACCAACTCAAGTCCTGTCTTCAAGCACAAGATTTTGTCCATTCTAATTTTATATAACGTAAGTCGTGCGAGATTCATAGCGCAGCACCCTTCAGGTTCGTTCTCTGAGTCACTTCATCTTTCGACAAACCAAATTGAATAGGACTCATGGCTCCACTAGTGAACTTCCGAGGAACAACTCTTATCACAGCATTTGAGGTTCTGCTCGCAAGCAAGCTCCTGCCTTCGAGTCCAGGTTTCCCAGGTCTCAATCGCCAGCTAACCCTTGTTGAAGCTGTGCTCTTGATATTTGGAATAAACTATGCAACTTTGTTGGTTTATGCTCTCTGGATTTATCCCAAATACCTGAGTCCGCTGAGAACGATAGCCAGTCCCCCGGTATGCTTGCCCTCTCCTTTCCTACATATAATCTCCAGTATTTGACCGCAAAATATCCACAGTGGTTTTTTGCCCGCTTGTTATACGGGCGCTTCGTACGTCAAGCCAACCAGAGTCAGCTGTTGCTACAAGTTGCTTTAGATACACCGAACAACGGTATTTTAAGGTTGAACGAGATAATCCAAGAGCGGCTGTTAATTACTTCCACGGCACTCATCGCAGAAGTTACGGTGCACCGTGCGTATGATTTCGAAAAGCCGCAAAACATCCGCCAATTCATGCACCATTACATCGGGGATGGACTCATTCTTACCGAGGGAGATAAACATAAGTTTCTCCGCAAAAACAGCCTGTCATCTTTCCACTTCCGACACATCAAGAATTTGTACCCAATGATGTGGAAGAAATCGCTCGACTTTGCCGATGAACTAGAGTGCAATATCCGCCGGCAGCCTGGAGGCACATCTGGAAAAGCCGATATCAATGCGTGGGCCTCTAAAATTACTTTCGACCTTATTGGCATCGCCGGCCTAGGGCGCGATTTCAACTTCTTGAGAAACCATGATGACCGTCTCGGTCAAGACTATGAAGCACTCATGGGTCCCGACATGCTTCTGTACACTGTCATGTCCATCTGGCTTTCGTTCCAATTCGTACAACTGTTACCATGGTCGAAGAACTCTTTCTTCCGAGAGAAAACACTGTCGCTCAAGCAGCAATGCCTTCGTTTGATACAGGATAAGAGACAATCTATTGCCAACGATCCCGACAGCCATGTCGATATTCTATCGCTTCTCGTCAAGACGGACAATTTTTCCGATGTTGATTTGACCGATCAGCTCCTCACGTTCCTAGTCGCAGGGTAAGACCTTGGGAGTCTTGGCCCCTTACTTTCTTTTCTTCTGTCCACTTCTTTTCTTTCTCTTGGTGCAGTACCTAAGTAGACGGGCATCTTGCCTAGGTAGGAGGAAAACACTAACGATAAGTTCTGTAAGACACGACACCACCTCGGCATCTCTCTCCTGGGCACTCTACCTGCTCTCACTTCACCAGCATTGGCAAGGTCTGCTTCGTACCGAAGTACGAGCCGCGCTCGATGCATCTACAGGTGGTGAGCAAGACATTGCTAGCATCCTCGAGGGCCTGCCGGTTCTCAATGGTGTCCTCAATGAGACACTTCGACTTTTCCCAGCGGTCCCCGTCACGGCTCGAGTAGCTTGCCGCGATATCGTCTTGCAGGACCAGTCCATTCCGAAAGGCACCGAGATACTCTTGTCTCCATGGCTCATCAATCGTTCCCGCGAGGTCTGGGGACAATCCGCAGACGTATTCGAACCAAAGCGTTGGATCGACGAGGAAACTCAACGCCCGAACAACACCGGTGGGCGGAGTAGTAACTACGACTTCATGACCTTCCTCCATGGCCCAAGAAGCTGCATTGGACATGGCTTTGCGCGAGCTGAGCTTAGATGTCTGCTTGCTTCGATGGCATACCGTTACTCTTGGACTCTGGATATGGACCCGTTAGACGTTGTACCTGCTGGAGCAGTGGCTATACAGCCCAAGAACGGGCTGCACCTGAATCTTAGCATAGTTGAATAGATGGCCAGGTGAACAATGTACTTACAATCAGACGCAACGAAAAGGCATTTGAAAGTGATCAAGGTTTTCTTGGAACTTGGGATCGAATGTTCAAATGCTATTTAGTTAGCAAATTTACTACAACTGCATTGTGCGCAATACAATGGAACGCAGGAAGCCACACGATATTGATTAGAAGCACACGTGCGCTTCATATACGAAAGCCTTTAATAGAGGAAAACGAATGGTCTACATTACCGCCCGAAAATCTTTGCTCTCGAAAGCGCATATATACAGTTGTTACTTCTGAAATATGTCTTCTCTTCCACCAGCTGTAGTTTCCGACCCCTTAATCAGATTGGCCCAGGAGTTTGCATCATCAAAGTCCCCCATAGGGAACATATTGGACTGGACATTCAATAGTGATTCGTGGAAAGTAAATGTGTCAATTTTGTCCATGGCTTGTACCCGCTCGGTGCTTTGCCTTGATTCCAGGGCCGATGGTGAATGCTCAAGACCAATACCGCTGTTCACTGATAGGAGTAGATGTTACCTCATGGCATTCAGATGTCAAAATACTTCAAGAGACGGCAACTTACTGAGTATGTCTTGCCGCGATCCCCACGTTGATCCAGAAACTGATATCGACTGTGGTCGATTTTGCGTTCGTGAATGAGCTATAGCAAAGCTCTCCAGGGTATTGGAGAGACTTTTCAGCCTTGAGGTGTAGGATTGGGGCCCACCTAGGTCAGCTATATTTGCGATTATGCCGGTGAATGACCGCAAAAGCTGAGAGTTCATTTCGTCGTTCTCTCTCGGCGTTGCCAGATTGCTCGAGTTATAACTAACTATTTGCATGAAGAGCTGCACGAATGCGACAGGAGGGTAAGATGTCAAGATTCTAGGTCCATGTTGTTAGCAAGTATACTCCCTCAGAATACTTTTTGTTGCAGGCAAGATTTTCAGAATCCTCACCGGGCGATAGTTGCGTGGCGCCCCAAGTCGAGATCAGATTCCAGCCAAGCGTGACAAAAGAGTGAGATGCATTTCTTTGAGTCATGTAGCATTAATCGGGAAGTCTCAGATGAGGCCGGCACAGACCAGGCCATAAGAAGCCTCAACGTGTAGAAACGGATGCTTTTACCCACGTCGACGCTGGAGCCATTGGGGCGCAAGGCGGTTAATCTGACGTCTGCGTTATCCTCCATCTGTTGAGGGTCCCCACCACACTCGCTATACCAAGATTCCAGTTGCAGTCGAAGTTTTGAGAGATCCATCTCGACCTGAAATGATCTTTTGGTGTTGCGACCCGTAGCGTACAGCAGTGCGAAGACTTCGTCCTCGATTAGAGAGAGTTTAAGGTCGGCCCGTCGGTCGATGGCAGGGCCTTCAGATAGATCGACACTAGAGGACGAAAGGATGATACTCTTCTCGATCGATGATAGGCCGAGTCGAAGTCCCGTTGTCCAGCTGAGGGATGTGCCCACTACACAGAGGCAATAAACAATGTTCCGTCTTTCTTCCATTTGCTCCGGACTCAGATCGCCAGTGTCACTTTCGTAATGTAATACGCCGATCAACTGTGCAAGATATGTGGCTGATTGGAAAGAGAGAGTTGCAATGTCCTCGGTGAGATGTTGTTGCGCGACAACACACTGGCTCATAGTATTAGACCAAAAGCGAAGTATATAATGAGAGAGGGTGGGTCAAGAAAATATGAACTTCACTGACCAAAGATACCAATGCTTGTATGCTGGCTATACTCGGAAGCATCAGCTGATGAATCTGGCTCGAGGCCCGCTTTGCGTTCTCCGCGAAGGGTTTGATCAGATCGTACTCCATGGAGCCTAGCCGTTGTGCGTCCGTAGGTGAGAGTTGTTTCCTTGATTCCACTCGAAGGGTCTTGGCGGTCACTGGTTACCAAACTCAATGTTAAATATTTGATACTTCCCGGGGCGGATGGACGAATATGCTGCCCAGTCTATAGGTAAACTCCCTGAGTACAAGGCGCCATTGAAAGTAAAGATCACATCAGGGCCTACTCACTTGTGATCAGAAGCATATTGTTGGCACAGACAATACAAGCCAAATCTTGCGATACATTTATGCATTGCTGGGAGTCTTCAAGCAGCGTCAACAGCCCTTTCTGTGTCCATATAGGCAATTGAGGGTTGACAAATTCGAAGTACGGGTTGATTGTGGCTTCGATAAGTGAAAAAGGAGGCATAGACGGGTTTGAATCAGTCACATCAACTGCCGCGTCGAACCAAGGGGTTGCGAACGACGATAGTCGCCTGCGTAGTAGATCAACATCCAGTTTCAGGAGTACCGAAAGATTGTCATCACCGCAGAGTTGATTTACGATGAAATCTTCTGTGTCTCGAGCCATAGATTGGAGTGTGAGTGGGCCTATGTATCGCTCAAGTCTCTCCTTTTCTATCCGGACAGCATGTCGCCGACCTGGTTGGTGGGAATAGAGGATCGATAAGTTGGGTTCCGGTGCCAATCTACCGATAGAGACCTCCTGGTTGTTGGTGGTGAGCTGTGATGAAGATCGCCCACTGGATCCGTGAAGCAAGGGCCTCTCGGAGCTTGTCTGAGAAAGTAACTGATGAATCTGGCTGATGCGTTCCTCCAAACTTTCCATACGAGACCCAAGGCTGTTGACAACGTGACCCAGGGCTGCGGTTTGACTAGGCTTCTTCCCTTGCCCTGACCATGAGCAGTCTTGTCCCAATCGCATACAATTGGAACAATTTGGGCGTCTCCGGTCACAGCCTTGATAATCATGCTGTTAGCATAACCAGCAGCGGAGAGATGTGGCACTCACGGGTCTTTTTTGCCCGACATGGATCACATACTGGGAGAAATGAATTCTGATTAGCTGATGCCAAGAAATATCCGCCATATATCTCGCAACATCATTATCCAACTTCTCTGATATCGGGGTTGTCTAACAATGTCAAACAAAACCTAGCTTCAGGTGACTATGGGATGTTGTGGCCTAGCCACCGCATGATACGCACCAGAAGGATCCTTGTATGCACTACCATCTGACTAAAGCCGAAATACATTTTGTTTAGCAAAACCTTTGACTGTATTTGACGCGGGTGAAACTCACATCATTTGGCCTTCTGCTCGAACGCCCTGGTATTGGGGATTGCATATTACAGAGACTTTGACCCGGTACCTAGATAGGTACCTAGGTATGGTTCAAACACGATATTGGAAACCACAAAACAGGGGCCCAGATTGCAAGCTATATGCGCCAAGTCTTTGGGAAATTTTCAGCTCTTATATAGTTGTCTTTCTTTCTGTGTCTCAATATAATAAATTAATAATACTCTTATAGTCCATGGTTGTCTCTGTTACTCACACACATCTATCCCCGCACTCACTGCATTTAGAAGTGGTTATCTGAATACCTAATCGGAATTTTGATGATTTTGAAATTGCCTGTTTGAATCTGATCCGCAGCTAAGGCCCTAGATTAACCTGTACCTACCAGGATATCTGCATTACTGCTGATCAATGATGCAGAGCGCAGCATTCTGTCAGCCATCTAGGTGGGACAACCGCCACGTCCACAGTGCAGACCATTGTCTACGCGAAAATGCAAACATCGAACGGACTCGAAATTCACAGATAGCCTATTTAAAAAGAAGAAGCAGAATGATTTTTTTCTATCTCACAATGATGCCTACTTATTTATTACCCATTGTCCTTCAGTCTCTGGCTGCTGGCCCGGGTAACCATGTATTTGGTTATTCTGGAAATAATTTGGTTTGACAAATTATGAAAGCTTACTGAGTGTGCTTACTTCCCACCTGAATATCCTCTTCGCTTAGAGAAGTGGTATGGAGGAGCTGTGTGGTTGCAAGGCTTGGTCTAAATTTGGAAGCTTTAGGCCAGGGGAGCCACTCCAAGATATTGTCTGGCGATTGTTCCCCAAGTCCAGCCAACAGTACTTTGGATTTTCCTCGCTGACTAGTCTCACCAGAAACTTTGTGTGGTGGTCAGCAGGATGCTATAATCTGTCATCGTCGGTCCTCGAGGTTTTGTAGATTCTTGCTGAAGCTATTCCTCTACACCCTCAGCCAAAGGCACGACGTAGGTGGAGGAGTTTCTCTTATTTCAAATCACATATAGAAATTGTGACGGGGGTAATGATAAATCATGGGTGCCAAGGTGGCAGAAGCGAATTTATCATTAGGCGATAGTTGAGCTGCTTACCCGCCCAGTCTCACATCAGCCTACTTTTGGCAGTGGACATTGCATGTACCAAAGATTGCGTGATTTACTGCCCAGTATCGACCTCCCTGTATCGATATTTTGAATATTTGTGCCGTGCAGCTGGTACTTAGCCCTCTATTAGGGCTCGCTTTCGTTTGCACCACCACTGCCGCCGGGGTGATGGTCCGGGACGGGGGACGCTCCCCGGGACAGAACTATGTGCAGGCGTGCAACCGTGGCGTTGAAGTGAGCCATGCTATTTTGAGCCATTTCCCAATGGAAATCCAGCCTCATCAGGGCCAGATCCGGAGTCGTGGGAGTCGACGACGCTCGTAAGCAAGCACTCACCGAAGCAGGGCGCTCCGGGGAGCATCGGACCTCACGCGGCGCAAGGCCCGAGCGGGCTCCAACTCAAGTACTTTGGAGGCGATAGTGAGTTGTTGGCTGTGAGAGAGGCGTAGTGATAGTCAAGTTAGACAGATAGTCAGTATTGTGGATCTGGTCGGGAGCAGCGTCAGTTCTAGCCAGTCAACATCTTCAAAAAGACAAGTAGGAGACAACGACTATATGAGTCCCTAATACATGGCAGTAGTATTCTTCCAGTATCAAAAACTTTCAAAAAGACTCCATACTTGATGTCTCCGTCGCTTGATTGGACAAATCAATACAATATGCCGCACGACGACGTTGACGGTGGGATGAAAGTCCATACTAAGGATAATCGCAACTTCCACAGCAATGGGACCAATTTCCATGTGACGAATGGTACTGGAATTACCGACAATGGGACAAATGGTTATGGGCCTAACGGCCACATTGAAACAAATTACTCTTTGAATGGTGCTCCAGGCGTCTCCTCCAACTTGCCTACCACGCCCTCCGAGAAATTGGATCCCGCCAAAGCTACTAACCACAGCTGTGCCGAGCCGATAGCAATCTGTGGTATGTCCCTTCGTCTCCCAGGCGGCTTGACCACTCCCCAGCAACTCTGGGAATTTCTCTTGGAAGGAGGCGATGCTCGCGGCCGCGTACCTGAGTCTCGCTATAACGTCGCAGCCTATCACTCGTCTACCGGGAAGCCCGGCTCCGTCGCCACCGAGTATGGCTACTTCCTGGACGAGAGCGTCGACCTGGGTGCTCTTGACACATCCTTCTTCAGCATGCCGCGCACCGAGGTCGAGCGGGCGGATCCACAGCAACGGATTCTGCTAGAAGTCGCCAGGGAGTGCTTCGAAGACGCCGGCGTGACTCCCGCTGGCTGGCGGGGGAGGAAGGTGGGCTGTTATGTTGGGAGCTTTGGTGAGGACTGGGTCGATATGTTCGCCAAGGAGACGCAACCCTGGGGTCTCTATCGGGTCACTGGGACTGGAGATTTTACTCTGGCGAACCGTCTCTCGTACGAGATGGACTTGCAAGGTCCAAGGTATTTTGAGTTGCTCTTCTCTTGTCTCTCCCACGCTCCTGCAAGCATAAAGTGACTCATGGTAATATAGTACGACTATACGCACGGCGTGTTCCTCGTCACTCACTGGCGTGAATGAGGCGTGCATGGCTATCTCCAGGGGGGATTGTGAGGCAGCCATCGTAGGAGGTGTCAATCTTATCATGTCACCTGGTATGACAATGGCTATGACAGAGCAGGGCGTCTTATCCAGTGATGGTTCCTGCAAGACTTTGTACGTCGTCCCACCTAAATACTCTCATAACACAGAATACAGTGTTTCATCTTCACTGGATGAAGTTCACTCTTCGGATGGGTGCCACAATAAATCACGTATCTAACACTCGGCAGCTCCGCCGAAGCCGATGGATACGCTCGCGGCGAAGCCATTGCCGCCATCTACATAAAGCCCATCAGCGCCGCGATCAGGGATGGCAACCCCATCAGGGCCGTCATCCGGGGAACTGCACACAATGTCGACGGGAAAACTCCGGGCCTTTCCCAGCCCAGTGCTGTGGCCCAGGAAGCGCTCATCCGCCGCGCCTATGAGGTTGCGGGCATCACTGATTTTGGTGCCACGGCGATGGTAGAGTGCCATGGCACAGGGACAGCCACCGGCGATCCCATCGAGGCCAAGGCTGTTGCGCGGGTGTTTGGCGACGAAGGTGTTTATATCGGATCCGTGAAGCCAAATCTGGGCCACGCCGAAGGAGCCTCGGGACTTGTCTCGATTATCAAAATGGTCATGGCGTTGGAGCATCGCACTATCCCGCCTAATATCCGCTTCGTGACACCCAACCCCAACATCCCTTTCGACTCGGCCAAATTGACAGTGCCTATTAGGCCTATGCCATGGCCAGAATCACGTTTGGAACGTGTGAGCGTGAACTCTTTTGGCATAGGCGGTGCAAACGCACATGCAATCTTGGACTCCGCGGCCAGCTTCAACGTCCGATCGAGAAGCATACCCCGTCTAGATCCCACAGAGCCTAACGTTGAAGGAAGTAAACCCCTGCTACTGCTATACTCTGCCAACACAGCAAAGTCACTGACAAAGATGGTCGATGCCTACGACCTTTGGATACAAAAGAACCCCGACAAGTTGAGTGATTTGGCTTATACTCTGGCTCTCAGGAGGGAGCACATGCCTCATCGCACATTTTCCCTGGGCAGTAATACTGGGTCCAGCGTTGCAAAAACCGCGCCACCCGTCAAAGCAGCCAGCAAACCGCCCAAAGTGGTTATGGTATTCACTGGGCAAGGGGCTCAGTGGCCTCAAATGGGACGCGACTTGCTGGACTCCAGCGACATTTTCTGTGCCAGCATCAAATCGTTGGACGCGCATTTGCGGGCCATGGCGACCTCGGCCGATGCACCGCCGGCACAGTACTCGATCGAAGCGGAGTTGCGCAAGCCCGCACGCAAGTCCGGCATGTCCTCTGCAAAGCTCTCCCAACCACTCTGCACAGCTGTGCAAATCGCCCTGGTTGACACGCTCAGGTCCATCAATATTGTCCCAGATGCTGTCGTGGGACACTCGAGCGGTGAAATCGCGGCGGCGTACGCCTCCGGAGCTCTGTCCCAATCCGAAGCCATCATCGCCGCACATCATCGAGGCGCGGTCACGGCCCTGCAGACGAGATCTGGTGCGATGGCGGCTGTGGGGATGAGCTGGGATGATACGGAGAAGTATGTGAGTCGGGTCCAAGGGGTCAGCATGGCTTGTGACAACTCGCCCAGCAGCGTCACGATCTCTGGTGATAAACCCGGAGTCGAGGAGGTGGTTTCCAACATCAAGAAGGCCCATCCTGACATCTTGGCAAGACTTCTACAGGTCGATAAGGCTTACCACTCTCAGCACATGGTCGAAATCGGAGAGCACTATCTGTCGTTGATAGGCCCAGAAGTAGTCGGCAAGGACCCCGCTACTCCTTTCTTCTCCAGTGTGACGGGCACACTTGTGCAACAGGGACACGGCGTGACTTTGGGTTCTCAATACTGGCGACAGAATCTAGAGTCTCCGGTCCGATTTCGCCAGGCTGTCAAGAGCATCCTGACCCACCCCGAGTTCTCCAAGAATGGAGCAGCACTTGTGTTTCTCGAGGTCGGGCCTCACTCTGCCCTGGCGGGTCCATTGCGGCAGATTTGCACAGATGCTGGCGTGCCATCGCCATACGTCTCGGCCATGACGCGGAACCAGGACAGCGTTGTGTCTCTTCTCACGGCTGTCGGAAAGCTGCACTGCCTGAACTTGCCTCTCGACCTCACGAGTGTGGTGCCAAGCGGGTCGTGTCTTGCGGACATGCCTCGGTACCCGTGGAACCATGAGGGAGGCACTTACTGGCACGAATCACGCCTCTCGAAAGAGACACGCCAACGTAAGCACGCCTATCACAACCTTCTCGGTGTCCGGGTGGCCGAGAGTACCGATATCGAGCCAGTCTGGCGCAATGTCTTCCATTTACGCAATGTACCTTGGGTCCGTGATCACAAAGTCGGTGAAGATGTCGTGCTCCCGTTTGCTTGTTATATCGCTTTGGCTGGGGAAGCAGTCCAGCAAGTGACTGGGATCAACGAGGGATTCAGCCTTCGAAACATCACGGTCAGTTTGGCACTTGTGATAGCCGATGGCAAGCCCACCGAAATCATGACCACATTCCGTCCTCACCGGTTAACAGACACACTGATGAGTCAATGGTGGGAGTTCACCGTGGCCTCTTTCAACGGGCATCAGTGGAACACACACTGCGTGGGCCAGGTCATGGCCACACCTGCCGCCAAGCTCGGCGAGTCGACATATTCATCAGACAGGACTTTCTCCGATGCAGCCACATACCCGCGGAAGCTGACTGCCCGACGATGGTACGACACGATGCGCAAAGGCGGCTTGGATTTGGGCCCGGCCTTTCAGACGCTGCAGACAATCGGTACTTCCACGGACGAGGGCACGCCAGTGGCGACCGCAGAGGTCCTCGAGAGCACCCACGGCGACGAGGACGACTACCACGTTCATCCCACAGTGATAGATGCCACTCTTCAGCTACTCGGCGCAGCGGCTACCAACGGCCGCACGCGCAAGGTGCGAAACTGGCTTCCAACCAGCATTGACGAGCTCAGTATCTCGCGCTGCTGCCCTTCTTCAGCAGCTATGGTGACGACCGTGACGGCGGAGGAGACCAGCAACTCTTCGCTTGTCGGCCATGGCCGGTGTATTCTTGCCGAGGGTCTCCATGTGCTTGACGCATCAGGGATCCGAATGTCGCCGGGCAATGGAGCCCCCTCGGCCGAACTACCTGATACGCACGCCGCGGCGAGGCATGTCTGGGACACCGCGATTGACTTCATCCCGGATGAGGACCTCCTTCCGGTATCCCACGGACATATCGAAACATACCAATGGGATCTCCTAAAGGAGTTGACGGAAGCGTGCTGCCACCGCTCGTGCGAGTATTTCCCGGACGGACACGGCGGCACTGAGGTTCTCGACAGATACGCAAAGTGGATAATTTCTCAAATTGACCAAGTTGCCGGCGAACTGACCCGCTCGACCTTGATGTGCAAAGAATACACATCAGACGAGGAATTTCTTGACAAGATCCAGGGGTTGGTAGACGGCCTCGCGGAAACGCCACTGGCAACTGCAGCTACTGCCGTGCAAATCGTATGTACCAATATGGAGCGTCTCGCAGCTGGCGAGACACTAGAGAGCCTTCTCCCAGATGGCATTATACCGAAACTTTACAGGTTGATAGACCAATCAGACCTATCAAAGTTCCTGTGCCACATGGTGCATTACAATCCCAATCTTCGGGTGCTCGTCGTGGGAGGCGCCGACCGGGGCGTGTTGTTGCCGGACCTGCTCAGGCACCTCTCTCTTGCGGATGGCCAGGTACTGTGCTCAAAGTTGACAGTCACCACCACTGGCTTCATCTCAGGAAAAGATCATCAGAAGCTCTTTCCCGGACTGGAGTATGCAACGTTGGACATAAGCAAGGACATTGTCGAACAGGGGTTTGAGGACCGACAATACGACCTTGTTCTGGCGACCAACGTTGTTCACACCACAAAATGCCTCAGACAGAGCCTTGAGAATATCAAGAAGCTAATGTTCCCTAACGGTCGGCTTCTTCTTCAAGAATTGTGCCCTAACCCATCGTCCAAGTGGATAAATTACGTCTTTGGTACTCAGCCCGGTTGGTGGTGTGGTACCGGAGATGGGAGAGACTACGAACCACATGCTGGAGTGGAGAGATGGAGGTCTGAGTTGCTGGCTGCGGGATTTGATGGGCTGAGTGGACTTTTGCAGCAGACAGACAGCACAAGTGTGTCCAAGTCAGCTGTGGTCGACAGCCACCTGTTGTCCAGCATAATCGCGAGACCTCGGGCTACGCGGACATGCGCGGAGCAGCAGCAGCAGCCGAAGCGAGTCACGATTCTCCACCATAGCGACCCCCAAAATCACTCTGACGCAAGAAAATTTCAAGAATCTCTCCGACGCGCGCTGGAAGGCAGAGGGTATCAAGTGGCTTACTGCACGCTGGGAGATGAGCCACCCCCCGCGGGACAGGATGTCATCTCCCTGCTGGACACCCAAGGTCCGTTTCTGGAAGCCATGGACGCTGCCGGCTTCGCCAAACTGAAAGCATTTCTCCAGCACCTGGATAGTTCCGGCGTGCTCTGGGTCACATCGCTGTGTCAGACGGGGGGCTGCCGCGACCCGGGATACGCACAGGTCATCGGCTTTGCTCGCACCATGCGCTCAGAAATGCTGATCGACTTTGCCACGTGCGAGGTGGACACGCTGAGCGACATGAGCAGTAGCACTGTCAGCCGCGTGTTCTCCAAATTCGCGGAGCGAAAGGACGCTACCGCCCAGCGCGAAGATGACCCCCTCAAGCCAGATTTCGAGTTTGTCGTCGAGGAGGGTGTTGTAAAGGTGGGCCGGTTCTATCCCTTTGCGCTGCGAGACCGACTTCTCGAAGAGAAGCCGGAGTACAGAGCGACGCTGGACGTGGGTACGCCTGGGCGCATCAACACGCTCCAGTGGTCCCGGTGTCCCCCCGAGGAGGTGCAGGCCGGCGATGTAGAGGTGGAGGTACACGCGGCGGGTTTGAACTTCAGGGTATGTTGATATCGGAGAACCCTGCGCTGGCGAAGGAAGACAAACAAGTCCACTGACTGAACGCAAATCTTAGGACATTCTCGTCGCACTCGGCATCGTCGAGCTGCCCGTCCGTCAGTTTGGCCTAGAGGCAGCCGGTATCGTGACCGCTGTCGGATCAGACGTGAGAGATATACAGGTGGGTGAACGGGTCTTGTGCCTCAAGAAGCACGCCTTCGCCACGCGCATCAGCGTGCCGCGGTTCGCCTGCGCGAAGCTCCCAGCCACGGGCATGACCTTCGTCGAAGCCGCCTCGGTCCTCGTCCCATACGTGACAGCGATCCACTCATTGATCAACATCGGGGGCCTGGAAGAAGGGCAGAGCGTGCTGATACACAGTGCCTGCGGCGGCGTGGGCCTGGCCGCCGTGCAGATCGCGCTGGCGCGTGGCGCCCAGGTGT
The DNA here is from genome assembly GCA_027946555.1 of Gnomoniopsis sp. IMI 355080. Taxonomy (NCBI): domain Eukaryota; kingdom Fungi; phylum Ascomycota; class Sordariomycetes; order Diaporthales; family Gnomoniaceae; genus Gnomoniopsis; species Gnomoniopsis sp. IMI 355080. The sequence continues at coordinate 25,569 of JAPEVC010000239.1, read as the reverse complement.
ATGTGACGGTGGGGAGCGAGGATAAGGTGCGCTATCTGATGGAAACGTTCCCAGAGATACCGCGAAACCGGATCCTGCAGTCTCGCGATAGCTCGTTCGTGGAGGGTATCCGCCGCGAAACCAAGGGACGAGGCGTCGACGTGGTGCTGAACTCGCTCTCGGGCGAGCTCCTCCACGCTACCTGGCGCTGCGTCGCCGAATTTGGTATCATGGTGGAGATAGGTAAACGTGATCTTTTGGGCCGTGGAAAACTCGATATGCAGACTTTCCTGGCAAACCGGAGTTATTCGTGCGTGGATATCGATCAGCTGTGGAAGAAACCCGCGGTTCTGAGCAGGTGAGTCGGATTCTCGACGTCCCCCGTGTGGAGCTTTTGTTGCTGACCAGCATTATTCCCCAGCCTTATTGAAGCTACCATGGAATACTACCGACTCGGCCACATCAAAGCACGCCCAGCCACTGTTTTCGACGCGGTCAAGACCCCGGACGCTTTCCGGTACATGCAGAAGGGCCAGCACATCGGACGTGTTGTCCTGAGACTCCATGACGACAGCGGCCGGGAGACAATCAACTCAGAAGGGCTCACAGCAAAAGCGCGCCGGGTTACACATTTCAACAGCGCCCCGTCCTCCTATCTCCTCGTTGGTGGCCTAGGAGGCCTAGGCCAGGCCCTGTCCGTCTGGATGGCCGAAAACCACGCCTGCGAGCTCGTATTCCTCACACGCAGTGCGGGCGAAGACGTAAAGCACAGCAAGTTTGTCGCCGAGCTCGAGAGCATGGGATGTCGTGTGACGCTGGTCAAGGGCGATGTCACTGTCCGCGAGGACGTGGACAGGGCAGTCGCCGCTGCCTCCCTCCCACTGAAAGGCGTGATACAGATGAGCATGGTCCTGCGCGACCAGAACTTCGAGAGCATGACGTTTGAGGAGTGGACCGCCGCGTCGGCACCCAAGGTCCAGGGGACGTGGAATTTGCACAGGTCCACCGCCAGGTGCAACCTGGACTTCTTCGTTCTCTTCAGCTCCCTGTCAGGCATCGTAGGCCAACCGGGCCAGGCTAACTATGCCAGTGCAAATACCTTTCTTGATTCTTTCGCACAGTATCGCACCAGCCTGGGTCTGCCTGCCTCTGTGGTGCAGATTGGGGCGGTCGAGGACGTCGGGTTTGTGTCGCAGAGTCCGGGGCTGATGAACAAGATGAAGCACACGGGGTTCAAGGGCATCACCGAACAGGAGTTTCTGGATGCGATGGAGGTGGCCATATCGTCTAAGGCGGGTGCTGTCTCTCCAGCCTCACAGTCTCCGCCGTGCGAGACTCAGAATACCTCCACAGACGGGAACACATTCGTCCTTGGCCTGGGTTCAACCACACCATTGACCAGCTCCGCTAATCGAGCCGTGTGGAGGAAAGACCGCCGCATGGCTGCGTATCACAACGCATCCGCGGGCAACAACAGCGGGGCCGGTGCATCGAGTTCCAACGAGGAGCTGAAGACGTTCCTAGCGAGTGCGCGAGGCGATCCAGCACTGCTGCACACAGTTGACACGGCGATGTTCCTGGCAGTCGAAATCGGCAAGAAGCTGTTCGACCTGCTTCTGAAGCCCCACGAGGATCTTAACACGTCGTGGTCATTGGTCGATCTTGGTCTCGACTCTCTGGTTGCAATCGAGCTCCGGACGTGGTGGAAGCAGGTGTTCTCCTTCGACATCAGTGTGCTGGAGATGTTGGGGATGGGGTCACTTGATGCGCTCGGAAAGCATGCTGCAGAGGGTTTGCTGGCTATTGCTACGGAGGTCAAGGAGTAGTCTCTAGGTACTTCTGGAAATCACAGTGCCACTTACCGCCAGGTCTTCGGCTGAACGCCAGCAGGGCTAGGTACCTATTCTGAATGTAAATGGGAGAGTTGCAGGTGCTCATCAACATGGCCAACCTAATCTGAAGGTTCCAACAGGCGAACAATTCAGTGGCGGCATTAAGACTTAAAGCTTGCTGGACATGAAAAAGTTACAGGTCCAGCAATTCCACCTTCCAGGAAACACTGATATCCTTTTGGAGGTTGGCTCCCAGGCGTGGATGAGGGTTGATCAGGTCAGGAGTCGAATCACACGTTGCCCTGATTCCTGAATGGACAAGATCCAGGAGTAGTCTATTCTTGGTGCTCGATCTTATCCTTAGGGGTCGGTTGCCTTGCTGAGATTGCTGGTGAGGGGTGAAGTACCTAAGCAGTCGAGAAAAATGAAACAACGTGCTCCGCAGATTGGCAGCAAGCTATATTGTCTACCGACGCAAAATTGCCCCACGGCACCCGAATAACGCCGGCCTGCCCTTGACAACCTCTCAGCAGGTCTTGCAAGTGTAATGTCTCATTTAAGGACTTTTCTCCTATGCAAAATAAGCATCACAACTGCATAGTGCTGTGCCGCTTTCACGACAATCTTGTTTATTGAGGAGATTTGGGCTTCAAATAATATTTGATCATTCTTGTGAGGGTTCTACCACAAAATTAGAGGGCCTATGAGCTCATCAGATAGTTCAACTGTCCAATCTCGAGGTCGATTCATCACATGCATTTGGTAGCACACGTTTAACGTATTGAATCCTCTCGAGAATAGGCATCTAGCAAACGTGTGTACTAACTCTCCCTTCCGGCAGCCTGCTTACCTGGCCGTTGCATCAACCACTGAGTACTGCAGCCCTATGCTGACTTGAACATTTGATGACAAGACTGATCAAATATTGTTGGAGTATACTACAGGCCTGTAAGAGCCATGACGTCCTAACGCAATGCAAGTCTATTCGTCAGTTTCATCAATTATTGCCTATAGCAGCCAATGTTTTACATTTCAACCAAAGGCGTCCGCCCGGACCCTTTGCTCGTCCTTGCCATTCCGCCACAGCACGCCGGGCCTACTTGAACAGACGCTGCAAGCTGACCTCCTTGCTGCCATCGTGCTTGTTCAGAATCTTGGCGGTCGACAATTCAAAGTCCTCCTGTGTGACATGCACACGCCTCTCCCGCAATGCAAACATACCCGCCTCGGTACACACACCCTTCAGCTCTGCACCCGAGCACCCGTTCATCTTCTCCGCGATCTTGGTCAGGTTCAGCCCTCTTGTAAGGTTCATCTTGCGACTGTGGATCCTCAAAATATCCGCACGCGCCTCGACACTTGGTGGGGGGAACTCGATCTTGCGGTCGATACGTCCAGGGCGCAACAGAGCCGGATCCAGAATATCCAATCTGTTGGTCGCCATGATGACCTTGATGTTCTTGGTTGGCTCGAATCCGTCGAGCTGATTAAGCAGCTCCAACATCGTCCGCTGCACTTCCGAATCACCGCCACTAGAGCCTTCGACCCGTGATGAACCAATCGAGTCGATCTCGTCCATGAAAATGATAGACGGCGCATGCTCACGTGCCATGACGAACAGCTCGCGCACCATACGGGAACCCTCACCGATGTACTTCTGCACAAGTTCGGATCCTGATACGCGAATGAACTTGCAGTCTGTGTGGTGGGCGACGGCACGCGCAAGGAGCGTCTTGCCGGTACCGGGTGGGCCGTAAAGCAGGACACCTTTGGGTTGCGCAATTCCGAGAGATTCGAAGAGTTCGGGGTGCTTGAGGCCCAGCTCGATGACCTCTTTGATTTCTTTGATTTGTTGGTCCAGGCCACCAATCATGTCGTAAGTGGAGTCGGGAACCTTTTCGACCATCATGAGAGAGACAAGAGGATCAACAGATGAGGGGAGGATTTTTTCGAGCTTGTAGGAGTCGGAGAGGAGGGTAACACGCTTGCCAACGGTGAGCTTGGTGATGTCAACCGAGTCGGCCACGTCGACGACTGAGATTTGTTAGTACAACATCCAAATCACCATTGAGAGACCAATATATAGTCGAAACACATACCGTATTTTCCTTCTGGATGGACCTTTACCAAGACCTTCTTCGTGCTCATGACTTTGACGACCTCGCCGACGTAAGACCCCGGTTGCTGCAAAAGACCAAGCTCTTCCCGCAGCAGTCGCACTCTAGAGTTGTAGTCATTTCTCTGGGCTTCAAGACGGCGCAGTACAGCTTGACCCTTGAGGATCTCGAGCTTCATGGACTCGATCTTGTTGTGGTAGTAGTTGTCGAGCGCCATGGTGATGGAGGCTCGGGGAGCAGGCGCTAACGTCGAGGCAGGGAGTGTGGTGGGGAGTGGGGGGTTGTCGTGCTTGTCGATTGATGTATACCCTGAAGAGGGCTCTTTCGGGGATCGAGGGGCTGACTGGTCGGATTCAGATGGGTTGGAAGACGAAATGAGGGCGTGTTGTTGTTGGTGGTGAGATTGGTGAGGTTGACGAGGTGTCGTCAATAGGCGGCGCAAACAGACCAGGACGAGCTGCCACAGCCGTTGCCGCAGGCAGATCCGGTCAACGCAATCATCGGTGGCCCGAGCTCCCTGATCCATGTTTGTCGGGGTTATGTAAGTGCATTATGTAAGCACTCTCTAAGACCTGATGTCGATATCTTCTCTTTCGGGCTCCAGAGAGGCAACCCTTTTGGACACTTTAATACGGATTACGACAGCTCATGTACTTTTCTTTCTTTTTGAAGTTCCATAAAATTCACTCTAATTTGACCTCAGCTCGCTTGTCTAGGGCAGATGGTTAACGGGCGATCCCGTAGGTCATCCGTCCCAATGAACACACCCTCTTTGTTCACGGGAGGGCATCACGAGGCTGCGGTGTCTCACCATCACGAGGCTCACATATCGAATTGGCGTCTTCAGGCATGTCGATCAAGAGAGAGGTGTTCATATCGCTACAAGCTCCATTTCGAGACCGTCATGAACGTCTTTAGCAAATGCAATGCACCCATCTAGTCAGGGCAGCACATTAGTTATGCAGTAGACTAGCATAGTCTGGCTAGGCTCGAGCAGGGAGGGTGTCATATGCCTGGCCGGCTGTGGAGCGGTGAATCAAGCCTTGGCCTTGGAGCTCAGTGGTGGTCAAGCCACCTATCAGCACCTGCAGCAACAATGCCGATTTTCAGGATCTGCTTGTCAGGTAAGACGCTGGTGTATCTGGACTCGTCAGCCTTGGAGCAAACATGCTACTGTGCGATACGTTTCCCCCGATGGAGACACAAGTTTATAAGCCTAGACTTGGACGTCCGCCCGACCTTGGACAGGACTTCCGCATGCACACGCACCACCCCACCAACAGTGCAGATCATGGTATGGCGGGCTGGCGGGGTGCCCTGCATCTGCAGACTCGATAGGTCCAGCTAGGTATTCACACTTTTCACATGTACACTGTGGAGACCATGGTGGATCCTTGATCAAACGACCCACGATTTCTGGTGATGGAAGCGCTTGCAGCAAATCGCGTCGCACGGCAAGTAAAAAAAGGTTGGATAGTTTCGTACAGTCTGAACGATACGCTGCCAGTCATCCTCGCTCGACCGCGAGTCGTCATTTGTGAAAGACCGGATTCCGCTGCAATGCGACATCATCGGGCAGCAGGCCATAGCCGAGGAAAAGCTCAGGGGACGCGGCATCCGACAAAGCTGTGGTCACCCGACTTGCCAAGTACCTCTGGCTTACCATGGCTTACCATAGTAGCTGCCTCAAATGGAGCGGTGGATGACGACAGGAAAATCTGGAATGTAGTGGCGAGACGCAAACAGAGGGAAAAGAAAGAAAACCCATGGAGAAAATACATGAAACAGCTGAGACCTGGGGTAGGTGGATGGAATAGTGTAAGCCATCCGAAAATAAATCTGGGGGAGGATCAGATGGCATGGCACTGTCTTACATTCCAGCCGTTGCTGTGTCATATATGGTGGTCCACTGTTTATTGTTATTTGTTTCCATGTTTTCTGCCTTTCGTGGATGTAGGTAAGAATTCATCGTCGTTTTGGTCTTCGCAATGTACCAGTTATCCAGCACTATTAACTTTACTATCCTTTCCAGGTTTCTTTTGGTCAAACTTTTTGGCATGTTTTAGCTCCCGTACGTTTGGGGGTGGGATAGCGTTAGACTACCAAGACGGGAGAACGGTCAAGGAACCTTGGAAGCTTAGAATAGAACCTGACGGCGGATGGTTCCTACAGCCATCCTACAGCAGTAGATACCCGGTAGGCCGCTACCTAGGTAAGCCTGGGTGACCTGGGCAGCCTGGGCGCAGGCGTGGAGAGCTGTCCTGTGCTGTGGCCACACCAAGCTGAACCCTGCTGATCATTGGCACTGACGTCCTGACCGAATTTCCCAACCCAAATTTCCACCCGATTCGAGACGACATCCGAGTCGCATTGATCTCACAGGCTGCATATCAACACATCCACCCCCACTGGACACCACACACACCACTACATGGTCATCTTGATAACTTGCCGCCTGCGCTCTAATACTGATCACTCCTCCTCCTCTCTTCTATTCTTCGCGTAGACTGTCTTCGATTTGGTCTTGGTTTCCGGTTCGACCCCCTGCAAGATACAGCTTGCCATGCATCCGATCCGGCGTCACCATCACCTAGACGACTTCTCGCGGTGAGAATCTCAGGCTATTACCTCTACTCGACACTGCGCATCGACCCTGATCCACTTTGCCAGCCTCGCTTCTGGCTCCCCCCGTCATCCCGCCTCACGTTCCTGGCTGTAACGACTCGCCATCAGTCTTCGAAACTGGATCCCAGCCTCGTTGGGCTTCTTGTTCATCGCGGATTCTGTTACGTATTGACAACTCCCCCCGTCCGCCTCATCAACTCTCTCCTCCATCATCTCAGGTGCCTATCAAAAAGAGTGGAATTCCGCTTCTGGCATCCAAGACATTTGCGACTCACTCTCTTGGAAGACACGAAGCTTCATTCCAAGCTTGCCCAAGCTTGTCCCACCCTTGAGGCACCTCGTCCAAAATATGGATTCATCAGATCAGGAACCCCAGGCTGAGTCTACGGCTGGCCCTCAGAGACCATCCATTGCGCCCTCACCTACAGATACCAGAGTCGCAAGCGCATACGGCCCGATCGCTGGCACTCGCGACGATGAGCGATACTCTGAAAGTTACAATTCCACAGATACCGTACGACGAAGGCCTGATACCTCTGCTTACGGTGCGTACTCCCGCCAGGGCTACTAACACCCTCGTACCTTGTGATATCGCTGAACGTGTCCCAACGTATCAAGCCATATGGTTCAATCTTGTGCCTCAGCGCGTATTACTGTTCATACTACTGCAGACCGTCATCTAACATATTATTTGCTACCCTGCTCAGGCACCATAAGTCCCTCCATCGGCACTGCTTCCTCCTCGCAGAATCTCGAACCTACCACCTCCCACGAGCGACCTCCTCACGAGCGGAACCACTCCCGCGCAGCGACCGGCGGTTCGCAACCTTCCAGGTCGCCTATGATTGGATCTGGTGGCGACAGAGGCAGAGCAAGACCGCGCAAGCCACCCATGCCCCGACGCGCCTCCTCGAATGCCCAGGCTCCTCACAGAGGAGGCATTTTTTCGGCGGACGATGCCCTCGAGGAGGTCGAGGCAGACCAAAATTTCGAACGCCAGCACAGCTACTCTTCTACCGTCAGGAGACGAGCTGGCGCTGCGCCTCCCGGCCTGAGCAGAATACAATCAAGTCGCGATGCAGTAGAAGGCAGCGAAGATATGCCCCCAAGAACTCCTGGCATAAGGGAGGAGGAAGAAGGGGACGAAATGGCAAGAATCTTTGATGCGCCTGCAGAAGAGGAGGAGGTCGAGGCAGAAGACCCCATTGAGGAAGACACCCCCGGGGACGACGACGACGACGACGATGCCGATTTGAGTGATGCTGAGAGCTTCACGCTTCGCGACAGACAGCAGGCCATCAACGAGACACATCCTTTCGGTATTAGGTTATGGAAACCTGCTCTGTACAAGAAGAATCGATCCGTACAGAAAAATGCCGAGGGTGACATTCACAGCTCACCTGGAGGAAGAGTTAACAACTGGTTGCTTCTATTCAATGTGCTGTGGACGATCTGTTTCGGCTGGTGGTTGGCACTGATCGCCTACTCTGGAGCCGTAGTGTGCTTCATTTTCGCGGCGGTACCGAGCGGCCGAGAGTACGGGCGCGTTCTATGGGGGCTGGGCGGATACATATTCTATCCCTTCGGCAAGTTCATCCGCTTGGAGCAGCAGGAATCATATATCGACGAGGACGAAGGCGAAGGTCGCAGCATCACCGAATACGAGCAGTGGCAAAACGGTGATCTGGAGTATGGGCGACTCTTCTTTGGCCCTGATCGCGGCCGTTCAATCATTGGACGATCGAGACGAAGCATCGACTCCGAGCCGAGCGAAACTGATAGCCTCCTTGGCCGAGGACGCGGAAGCCACGACAACGGTAGTGACAGCGACATGCCTCGCATCAAGAGGCGTCTGTTCGGCCGTGGTCAGTGGAACATTGGACGAGTCATCTTCTTCCTTTTCTTCTACCTTTTGATCACTCCGTCACTGTTTCTCGTCTCGGCCATATGCTGGTTTTTGGTGTTCTGGATTCCTATGGGAAAGGTTACAATATTGCTCTTCGACCACCTGCGAAGGCATCCACTGGCCATGTCGTTCGAGTCTGATATCTCGTATGCACGCATTCCGGGTCATTCTTCGGTCATTGTCTGCACTTATCGAGCTGTCGGCCTAAAGTACTGGAAGTATACGATTGATGGCACCAATATTTTCCTCATCAACCTGATGGCGGTGGTGCTCTTCGTCATCTTCGACTGGCTGGTACTGGAAGGCATTCTCGAAATTCAGATCTTTATTACGTCGCCAGCTTTTCTGTTCGTGGCAGGTCTGTTGTCCATCATCCCGCTGGCATACTTCATCGGCCAAGCTGTCGCGTCTATCTCAGCGCAGTCCTCCATGGGACTGGGTGCCGCCATCAACGCCTTCTTCTCCACCATCGTGGAGGTCTTTCTGTACTGCGTTGCACTGAAGGATGGCAAAGGTGCGCTTGTCGAAGGCAGTATCGTTGGTTCTATCTTCGCCGGCATCCTGTTTCTTCCAGGTCTGTCCATGTGTTTCGGTGCTATCAAGCGCAAAACGCAGCGTTTCAACGCTCGGTCGGCGGGTGTGACTTCCACGATGCTTTTGTTCGCGGTTATCGGAGCATTTGGTCCCACACTCTTCTACCAGATCTATGGTTCCCATGAGCTTACCTGCGTAGAATGTGTGAGCTACGGGGAGCCTAAGCGCGGGGATTCTAGTGATTGTCGCCGTTGCTACTTCAGCCAAACACCGGCGCTCGACGAGCGCTTCTACCTGGAAGCTGTACGCCCGTATTGTTACATGGCGGCAGTGCTGCTCTTTCTCAGTTACGCGATCGGTCTGTGGTTCACACTCCGCACGCACGCCGCGGTCATCTGGAACACCGAGCAAGATGAGAAAAAGCAAGAGGAGCAGCAGCTTCGTGCCATAGGTGGCCGTTCCGTGCCTCGCAGCGGTTACCCTTCCATGGCCGAGGCGAGTGGTGTGGATATTCGCGACAGCCTCGTCTTCAAGCGTACCCTAGGCCAGACCCTCAAACAAGTTGGTCTTCAACCCGCAATTGGCAACATTAATGGCACTGTCTCGACACCGCATCTTCCTCCTCCAAGGAATGACTCGATTGGATCTGGCGTGCATATCCCTGGGCTTTCTGATGCACAAAATAGTGAGCTCGTCCATCACATTGCCGAGATTGCCACCACAGCCGCTACCGCTGCTGCTAGGGACGCGCGCAGTGGTGCGGCTAAAGGCACTGCCCCGAACACGCCCCATATCCCGCAGGGCCACTCTAGCACGACTGGCGGCTCGACACACCGGCCCCATCACGTTCGCACCGCAACGTTTGCTGACCACGATGATCCGGTAGGCGCTCAGGCAGAAGCTGCGGGACACGGCGGCCACGACGCGCCGAATTGGAGCAGGCTCAAGTCTGCTGTGATCCTAATGGGTGCGACGGTCCTGTACGCGATTATTGCTGAGATTTTGGTGGACACAGTGGATGTTGTGTTGGAAGGCTTTGCGATCGATGAAAAGTTCTTGGGCATCACGCTGTTTGCGTTGGTACCAAACACTACGGAGTTCTTGGTGAGTTCTCATATGATTCCTGCCTACTAGTCCTCGCCCTCCGGATACCATGATGAACACTATACGTTATACCCAGCTCACTCAGACGCATCTCATGCGGGTGCTGAGAACACGTGAATATCTACTCCTGACCTCTACCCATCCCAATAACCGGATACCCAGCTCCACTGTCCCCTACAGTCACCCCGCTAATACCGTGCACAGAACGCCATCTCCTTCGCTATGAACGGCAACATCGCTCTGTCCATGGAAATCGGTTCCGCCTACGCGCTGCAAGTCTGCCTGTTGCAAATCCCAGCTCTTGTTCTCTTCTCCGCGCTCTACCCCATGGCACCCTCGGACCCCTACGAAGCAGCCAGATATACTTTCACGCTACTCTTCCCACAATGGGACATGGTCACTGTGATCCTTTGCGTCTTCCTGCTGAGCTACATGTACGGCGAGGGAAAAAGCAATTACTTCAAGGGCAGCATCCTATTGCTGAGTTACCTGGTGGTCGTGACTGGGTATTATTTCAGTGGGTACGGTGCGGGAGTGGACTCGGCAATGCAGGCGCAGGGGGTCTCGAGATTCGATACGTGGAGTGAGAGCGGAGGATGGGTAAGCCCGGCTGGTGGGGTGGGGCAGACAATTAAGACGGTGGGAAGGAGAGTAGGTTGATTTTCAGGTCGGCCTTTCGTTTCTCACAGGCCAGCTACTTAGCTGTGCTGTGTGTGTGTCTGTCTGTATCACCAGACCAGAACACTCGCTTGTTGGTGAAGGGCCAACTGTAATGTCGTTGATGTATTATTCTACACAGCCAGTCGTCAGGCTGGTTGGGCAATAGAGGGGGTGATGCAAGTCCCTTGCGTTCAGCTAGTCTTTGTTGTTTATTCTTGTGGGCTTTGGTTTAGAGGCTGATTCGGTGTCTTCTTTACTCGGGCTGGTTTGCGAGTACTAGCGTATGGATATCCCAAATGCATTTCATTTTGCAAAGATCAATTGAGTGTGTGTGTGTGTGTGTGCATGCTAGTGGGATCTGTTGGATGGAGGATTTGACTGGGGTGGATGTTGTGTCCCGGGCAATGGCGAAGCGTCTGATCCGCTAACAAAAAAGCAAAGGCACTCGTTTCAACAAAATCATGGACAGCCTCCATCACACAGCTTTGAGATCTTCTTCGAGTGCGTTTGCGCAGATGCACTCATAAGGCTCTGAGAAAGCGCCTTCACCAGGCAGGCCCTGGAGACTGCGGGTCCACATTTGGGCCTCATCACCTCCTGCATAAGCAAGCATGCCTCGTCAATGCAGAGGAAGTACCTCCCCAGTTGGGAGTGACAAATGCCAGAGCCTCACATGAAGTGAAAACCATTTGAATAGCCCAGGCCCCAGCTCTCCTTCCCATACTCACGCACGCACCCAGCAGCACAACGACACACACAAGACCAACGCAGCATTCATCACTTCAAAGTACCTCCACCATGTCCGAGTACATCACCACCCCTACCAACGAAAAGGGCGCAAACGCCACGGGCGACAACGCACTCGACAGCAGCCACTCAGGCCACGACACGCCTGTGATGGAGGGCGGCACGGCCGTGCCATTTCCCAATTCGGACTCTGCGCCCTCTGTGAGTGCAGGTCCTATTGGGTGAGCAATATTTTTTTTTATCCTTGGCTGATTCCGCCCTTTCTACCTTGCAGAATCACCGAATCTGCACGTGACCATGGCCGCCTAGGCTTCCAGGATGATTATACCTGCCGCGAGCCAGGCTGTATGAAAGTATTCGAGAGCGGCACTAAGCTTCAGAAGCACGTCAAGGTATCTGGGCATTTACCTTACCGCTGTAAATGCGGTTATACGGACTTGTCCAAAGAGGGTCTGGACGCTCACGTCACAGACGCGAAACGGAAATTCCTAAGAAGCATCGTCCATGTTCAGGCCTCTTTTGAGAAGGCACATACCTGCGCTGCAGAACGATGCCGCCTAGTGTTCCCGAATGGAAGCAAGCTGGAGGAGCACGCCAAAGTGGCGCGTCATGAAGCCTTTCAATGTGCTTGCGGCAAAGGCTACTCCAAGCTTTGTTCATTGGGTAGGCATATCGACGAAACTCGAGACGATGAGCAGGGAAAATACAAATGCCCAATGAAAGCACTACTATTGCGGCGGGATGAAGGGTTTTTTGGAGTAGACTGCCCCATGAGCTTCAAGAGACTCGGCCATCTAGAACAGCATATTCGAAGCAAGAGATGGTTTCGCCATGGGCGCTTTTTTTTTTGGGGACACAAAAGAACGGAAAAAGAAGCCAAAGATATTCTCCTCCCTTTCCGAAAGCGCAAGCCAGCAACTTCCACATCTGCTTTCACCTCTGAAAAGACTGCCAGGACCAATGCTACTCACGACAGCAGGACCTTGGCGACCTTGGAGGCTCACTCGACGATTTTGGACCCTTCCACCAGCGACAACGCTTCGAAACAAATTGCTTTCCTAGCCGCCACGACGAGTGCGTTGCCTTCTACTCAGAAATCACACACCACGATGCCGACTGCTGGGCCGGCCCAGTGCTCCACTGGCTTGCCAGAGCTCCCTGGCGGCCTCAGGACGAGCCCTCTTGGTTTGGACGAGTCCCAGGCCATGACAAGCGTGTCGTCGTGGCAGATGCCTGAGTGGTCCAGAAAACTCGACGTCGGTGCTGGCCAGGCGACGAGATTCTCTGACCCTTACGTCTATGGTTATTCTTTTCCTCAGAACGCTCATGGCTGTCATGTCGCCCCACCTACGAACGCATACTCGAATGGCTATGCGACACCTGCTGGGAGCGGTGCTGTCACGGGCGCAGTCAACCACTCTATGTGGGCCGCGCCCTCTGGCGAAACCCCGGTCCAAAGGTTCGGGACACAGTACAGTCCCCCGTCCATGTTCACCAGCTTTGGCACATGCATCAACCAAGCTGGGGCCTCGAACGTCTCTTTTCCGGTCGTGAACCCAGACTTCCTGCAACCCGCCCCATTTAACCCAGGACATATGGGCTTTCTTCCTCCAAATGCACCCCAGTGGCCGATGCTCGGAATGTCCGGTTATCCCAGCAACTTCCACGGTGGCATCGGGAGCTCAACCGCGGCTCCTACTGCCTTCGATGTCGGGGCCTGGCCTCCGCAGGTGAGCGGCTACGCGAGTGAGAGCCTGTATGGAGGCTCGACGGTAGCCCCTCAACCTCACGCCATGCCTGCTCTGGCGGATGAGGACTCCCTCAACGTTTTCGACTACTTGTCTGATGACACCAGCTTTTACAATTCTTGAACAGGATACGTCCATGCAACCACGCCATGGAGGATGCTAAATCTGGTTTTCTTGCAAGGTTTTCTTCTAAGCTGCAACTTGTCTAACACGTCTGTCATTACCGGCTATTTCTGATTTCTACATCTTCACCAGTATTCTTGCTTCATTTCGCTTACGATGAAATCCTCGAATGGGGATTTCTACTTTTCTCAATTAAAAACATAAAGCAGACGGTGGTTGGGTGTGGGGGGGGGGACATAAGACCGACAGTAACAAGAGAAGGGTCTAATGACTCCGGTAAATGCGCTGATCTATTACGCAACCTAGGTAGATTCTTTTCCTTTCATAGTATGAACTAGTGCCTTTCCGTCACTCATGACCCAGATTTCAGCCGTGACATGTGCAACTAGACACTGCATTTCGGGCTGTATCGTTTCTGTAGCCTGGCAGCTTACGCCAGTATAGAACCAATCCTACAAGACCCTCTTCCAACTCTTGATAATCCACGCTCGCATGCAGGCCTGATTCTTACTCAATGCAGAGCATATGGCCGTAGCCAGGAGATGGAAGCGGGAAAGCCAGGTCTGCGGATCGCGGTGCAAATCTTTGGATTTATTCAAACATTTAGTATGACGGACGTATTAATAACTTTATACAAAGGCAAAGACTTAAGTTCGAATATCCTCCCCATTCTACGAGCCAATTACGAGCAATGACGTTCCTCTTTGGTATTTCGGCCACCTTGGACTATATTGAAGCGCCGTATTGTATGCTCATGTCAGTCGTGCTCTCCACCATGTCTCGATTCCCCTTCTCGAGCACTTTGCTCGATACCCCTGCAACATTGCTTGTTGTCGGCGTATGCTTAGGGCCTAAGCGGTGTTATGTTCCTCCAGCAGTTGCGCAGGTGTCTTCCCATCCGCGTCCTTCAAGTCAGACCGTGCCCACTGTGCCCCAACAACTTCATGGCATCGACCTGGCCCTGGCAGGCGGCGAAATACATCGGCGTCCGATCCGCCTAATTGGAAATGACCTCGTCCACATCCGCGTAATACTTCATCAGGAGGCGCACGATATCGAGATGCCCGCGAAGAGCAGCGGTATGTAGCGCTCCGGTATTTTGAAGGCTGGAGGCTGGTCTGGTGCGCAGGGGCCTGTGCGGCCCTCAATACGCTTACCTAATCAGCCCCACCGCCAACGGCCAAAGGCCAAAACACCAAATGGACTGACAGGCCTTTGGTTGAGCTTTCTTTCTTTTTTCCTCTTTAGCCAGACTCGTTTTGAATTGAATATACTTCGTGATAAATGCTGTGCCCTTCGCCAGTGACTTTCCTTAGTGCCGTCACAGGTATTAGCGATAGGGACACCGTGTTCTAACAGCATCTCAGTTATATACGGACCTTCAGCCATAGCGGCGAGAGACATCAGAGACGAGTTATAGGTCGCGATTTTTCTCGATTGCTCAACAGGATATAATGGATCCTCCCCAAGCTCGAGCAGCGTAGCGACTAGATCGGGTTGCCTTCGCTTGACGGCCTCGTAAAGTGGCTGCGTTCCATGGCCGATTGGGAAGTTGATAATACCCGGTTCTGCAGGTGCTAGTATTTTGAATACAGAGGCATGCCCACCGCTAATGACTTTGTTGATCGTCGATCTCGTAATGAGATGTAAATCGTCAATTCCTTGCTGTTTTGCAAAGGCAAGTAGTATAGACACAATAACAGCGTGGCCATTCTGAGCCGCTGCTGAGAAAGTCCGTTCAAGGTTTGATATTCGCCTGGCCGACACCTGCCGCGCTTCGTTCGGACCTTGGCTTGGACGATTCTCACTATAGATACAGTGCGGCTTTTCGAGCATTATCTTTATCCATTGTGGCTGCGATAGCAAGCTTTGTAGGGCCGTGTCGTTGCCAGACAAGCTTGCTTCCATAAGCAGGCGGGCGGCGTCCTCGCCTACGAGAACATCACCTACATTTCTGATCGACTCGTAGATGCTTGGTATTTCCTGTAGATCTGTCACTGTCAGTTGCGCCATGGCGATGTGATAGTGGTGTCGGTGGCGGTGATGATGATGATAATGATGAGAATTAAAAAGATGGTGATGAGGATGCTCACGAGTTACGATACTTGTGGGTTTAATAATTAGTCATTCCGGTAAGGCCTATTCAAGTGGCCCTTCAGCATTATGCTGAGTGATATGTTCCGGGAAATGACGAAGTGTCTGCTGCACTGATATGATGGCGAAGGCACTTATTCAAACAAGATTATGGATAGTCTTTACTACTGGGCCTTGATATCTTTTCTAGGTGAGCTAACGCAGCCGCCCTAAGAACTGAAGAAACGCTCTTGTCAGGCCCTGGAACGTGCAGTCTACGTTCTGGGCCTCGTGACATCCTGCATATGCATGCTTCCTGGACGCAGGTGCACCCCTCCAGTTGGCAGTGATAGGGCCAGAGCCTCACACCACATCGTCAGATCTGGTATAGACTGAGCTGCTCCCCAGAGTAGCAGCCCATGGCTTGGTTATAATAATAAACTGTGCTACATATGAGCGCCCTCAGAAGTAAAGGTATAAATATAACAAGGTGTCTCGGATTAGGAGCTGTTTATAGTTCATTTTACCAAGGGAGTTAATCCTTCAGCATTTAGCTGCGTTAGAATAAAAGCTGTTTACGAAGATAGTCAACTTTCCAACCGGCCTCCTCCTTCGGCATCGCCACTTTCCAGTCCTGTTTCAGCTCCTTTTCGAATCTTCCAATCAGTCTTCTCTATTATATGCTCGTCGTAATACCCAGTTAAATTCCTTGAATATTATACCTAGGTACTTTATTCTCGAAATTTGTGAGTTTCGGTCATCCCCCCGCCTTCAACCTAACCCACAAACCCCCCTTTCCGGAGGAATTGCTCCGGGCTATCAACTGTCCGGAGGCAATTCTCGTCGTGCGCAGCTTACTTAATTTTGAACGGCATTGAGAATAACACCAATATCATACGGCTCAGTGCTTAGCTATTGGATAGCTTGTGCCAGCTTCCATTAAAAAGCGTGCTCTTTTAGATCGAAACAAGCAGTGGGCAGTCACTAGGCAATCTGGAATAAGGCTTTGAATGACGGTATGGCATGGGACCAAACCTTTCGAAGTGCCCATGTCCCAGCTGTCGTTCTCATACTCACCTAGGTAAGCTGAAGCATGCATCCAGCAGGTCAGCACCTACGACACACACCGAACCAACACAGCATCCATAGCTTCGAGTTACGTCCACCATCTTCGAATATCACCACCCACACCCCTGGAGTGGCGCAAACGCCATGGGTGATAAGCCAGAACGCACTCCGACAGGAGCTAATCAGGCCGCGACAAGCCGGTGATGGCAGTTTTACCGCAGTAGCTTTTCCCGACTCGGGTTCTGTGCCATTCATGAATGCAACTCCTATTGGGTGAGCAATGCTTAGCCTCCGCAAGAGCGCATATGGATTCCTGCACTCGGGACGACCTCGTGGGCCCTGAGGCACTCGAATCAAAATATACGGGTACTGCGTCCACAGCGAGAGATACATATAACACTAAGCCGTCTTCATTTGCTGATTATCGGTGCACGTGGTAACTCAGTTGGACCTGTGCCGTTTGTTTGGACTCAGCTTTTGCCAACGAAAGAGTTAGCGTTACCACCAAGATCAAATATCGGCCGCAGAAGAGGGGCCACGTACACCTTCAAGCCATACATCATCCTTGAACTAGACACCCTCCTCCAGCTTTCCTTCTATGAAAATGTCTGACGATTCGGCTACATCGGTTTTGTTGGAGGAAGACTCGCTATATTCCAATGAGTCAGCCTCGGTCTCCTTTCCAGCCTGGACATGGATTTAAGCTTCGCAGCATACTCCCCAGTTCTTAGGTTGTTAAGACAGAGCCGGACTAACTTCCCCCAGACAAGCTCGCCCATTCTCTATGCCATATACGCCGAGAACCATTTACTTCGGAGGCGGAGATTATATTCGCCTCCTCGTACTCGCGCCGGGCAACTACGACGACCCTATCACGTGTGACTTTGTGTTCGCATCTGTACTTCATCTCCCACAATATGAGGCCCTCTCCTATTGCTGGGGCGACCAGAGGGACTGCGAGGCGATTCAATTATGCAGCACCAGCCACCTGGTTACGAGAAACTTGTTCATTGCTTTACGACACCTCAGGAGTCATAGTCGAGCGCGCGTTTTGTGGGTCGATGCTCTTTGCATCAACCAGGCAGATAGTATCGAGCTCAACCACCAGGTCCTACACATGAGGAAGATTTATAGTGAGGCCGCGAAGGTCGTGGCTTGGGTTGGTACCGATGAGTGGAAGGGGGCAGAGGCTTTTGCTGCTATCCGTCAACAAGCGCAAGGCACTTGGACCTCGACTGGGACAATCGATACGAGCGCACTTGCCTTGATCCATCGATTTTTCTCCAGTCCCTATTGGGACCGTCTCTGGATTGTACAAGAGGTTACTCTGGCCCGCGAACTCAATATCCTTTGTGGACATGAGTCTCTACCTTGGAGCATTATCCAGGACTTTTTCCAACCAAATGGAAGAGGACAGACTCTCCCGGACGGTCTGCCATATCATATGAGACGCGGAGTGTGGAAAATACGCCACTTATGGCATACACGTGAATGTCTACGCGACCCAGAAACACAGCCCACCTTGCTTCAGATTCTAAACAAGTTCAACCCCTGCAAATGCCTTCTTCAAAAGGACAATGTCTATGCCATTCTTGGTATGGCCTCAAATTTGGTAAGGGAATTGATTCAACCGGACTATACTGAGGAAACGACCGTGGAAGACGCTTTCCGTCAAGCGACAGTCGCATGTATTCTGGAGCAACAGAACTTAGACGTCTTGTCTCATGTTCGCCGCTGGGCGGAATATTCAGAGCACACCCATTATGGCCCTATTCCCCAGCCACCAGCTACGAACACATCGTGGGCCGGGGAATGGTCAACAGGGCGAATCATACGGCCACTGGTGGAACCAGATCTTGCCGTGCAACTCTATGCTGCGACATCATCAACAGCATGGCGCTTCACCAAGGACAATTTTCTCCGACACGGGTCGACGCATATCCTCAAATTGAGAGGTATCCTTTTCGACACCCTTGACGAGGTTGCTGAGCTGATCAACCCATATGAGCCTGGATGGGAGTCTCAAGTGCGGCGATGGGAACCTGCAAGACTAGAGGACTACAGTTACCCTACTGGTGAGAGCGCAATCGACGCTTTCTGGCGTTCTCTGGTTCACGATCTCACCTACGCAACGTTTTACCCTTACCACAAGCGTAACTCACCTGATCACATCGAAGACTACAGACAACTGTTTCTGCAATGGACTGGGCGATCAGAGCCTTCCCCAGAACATGATGCTACCCATCTCGGTCGTGACGATAGGTCGTTTAGAGACTGCTTGGAGTGGGGATCGAACTTCAATAGTCTTCACGGCTGGACATTTGCCACTACAAAGAGTGGATATTTCGTTCGCTGCCAACCAGATGCAAAGCGCGGAGATTATGTGGCATTCGTACACGGGAGTTCAGTACCCTTCATCTTACGGGCTGTGAAGTCAACCGAAAATGTCTCAGGTGCGCCCGGTTGGACCAGTCTTGTCAGTTCAGCGTACGTCCATGGTTTGATGGATGGAGAAGCTTTGCATGCTCTTCAGAGCAATGATGATCCACAAGAGTCGGACATTTTTCTTTGTTAAGCCTGTTAGTCATTTGCTCTCGTCCTCCAACTCTCGAGGTTGTGTGTTCGTAAGTACATTATACAGTATGGAAATATAGGTCGGCATTTGTGGTATTGCGCCTGGATCCGAACGAGGCTGCGAATGCTTGGCTGCTCCAAGGAGGGACACTTGCTCTCCCAAGACATTGGTAATCAAAATGGAGGTGCTGAATTACTTGGGAACCTGTATGGCATACCTATCTTGATACAAGATGTTATTATCGCGGGACCTCGTGGATGTACATCCAACGTTCATAGTACAATAATTCTAGCGAATTACAGAGCATCTTTGACCTCAAAAAAATGTAAAGGAGTTCAGATAAAAACCTCCTCTCGAAAACCTGTTCGAGTGAGATTCTTTATGCGCCGGTCTTAATGCATCTATCGGCCTGTCTCTAGGCAAACCTTACACTGGTCTGATTCAGATAATGTTCTCTTCTTATTCTTTGATAGTTTCTAGAGAGGTTCTGTACGGTACCAAGTCGTTTCTCCCCTCCGCCATGTCCTCAGATAGCCCCCATGGCTCTTCGCCGGCTGAGTTTCCCCAGGTCGCGATGCTAGATTCGTCTTGTCCTTTGCTTCTATATGCTCTGGCCAGCAAGTGACCCCCAGTCATGACAAGGGCGGCGGTGAATGTTACTCCCACTACCACTCCCACCGTTTTCGCGGTGCTCCACTCCGGTACCGGACCATTCGTGTTATTCGAATTGACTGGGAATGATGAGGTGGATGGCGTTTGTTGCGTTTGTTGCTTGGGTGTTTGAAACGCAGAGCTCGGCTCCTTGGGAAGGGCTAATGTCGCAGTAGTCATTGAAATTATGACCGAAGCTGCAGGTGAGCCTGCAACATCTGATGACCTTGTTTTACTCTTCGTCGTATGGAATGTATGCATGCGTGTGACGTTCTTGATATCTGGCACAGAAGTCCACGAAACTGCATCAGGTGGCTTGGGGGGTAGCAAATTCAAGCAGTATAACAAAGTGGCATCAAGTCCTCCACATGCATACTGCATCGACGTAGGTGTGGCCCTCTGGCAGATAGTCTCCGTACAATTTGCATCTGGCAAAGCATAACCTTGAGGATTCACTTTATCTCCACAGACGCCTAGATGTCCAGAAGATGGTCAGAGCAGGGATTATCTTCATCGTTGCCTTGATGAGGTAAACCATTACTCACAAGATGTTCCATTAGTGATGCCGAATACGGGGTAGTCTGAACACATGTCAAGACATGATTCCAGTGTTGATGCTGAACCAAGTTTCACATTGTCTGCATACAGAATGTTGTTCCAGCAGCCGACTTCCTTGTAGTGTCCAATGCCCAAGACAGTAGTAATTGTCGATTGAGGCAAAGAGGAGCTGCTTGCAAGGGTTGCAGGACTGGTGGTCGACATAGAGTCCTTGTTATCATTTGATGGAGGAAACACTCCAGACCGATTCAAGTCAGCAGATGCTAAAGCTAAGATCGATATGTAGACGATGAAAAGTGGAAGCTTCATTCTGCCGATAATCGACTTCAGGGAGCTGCCCAAAGAGCTGACTACTTCATTAGAGGTCTAGTGTTATAGTGAGAGGCTTTCCATGATATGTCTCCGATTAAGGCGCAGGCCTCCAGGCTTGAAAAGATGTGAACACTCACACTTTGTAAATGAGTAGGTCTTGTCTGCCAATATCGCATCTCAATGAATTGGTTGTTGAAGGTTAGAATTTTGCATAGGCAGTCTTTTTAGATAAGCATAGGATTGTGAGGCAGGGGAAAATTGTCTTGGACCCTAAGCTCTGGCCGGCTGTTCCATTTCAAAGCAGAGGGAAAGACAATGTCTTACTCATCTCCATATTTGTGCTTATACAGGGACCTGGAATTGAGTCAGGCCGTACAGTGTAGTCAGATTGCTTGAGCTACAATATCTGTGACTTTCTTTAGGGTCAGTCAGTTGAGTAAAAGACCCACGATTTCGATGTGGCAGGCCTGCACTCAACCCAGGCAGAGATACACTACAAAGTGAGTGAAATATTTTTAGTTAGCTATTGGGTGTACAGCCTTGAAGTATGATCAATGCTGTTGACATGACTACAGGCAAGCAGATGCGTCGACAACCTTGAACGGGGTTGTTTCCACTGCTTCATCATAGCTCTGAGTGCCAAAAAGCATAGGGCAGGAATCATTATAAAGTGCTGATCAACAGCACTTATCTTGAGATATGGTGCTTGGAAACATCCCATCAACATGCTGGCATGCCTATACCTGGGCTGCTTCATGAAGAATTTCCTACCAACCTAGGCACTGTGATGTAGCTGCCAGCTTCCTGGAAGTTCCTGAAAAACTCCATCGTCCATGTATTGTTCAGACTGAAGCTGATGTTCTTTGGGTGATTTGCCAAAATCAACCATGCAGTTATGAAGGAAACATTCAGTAAAGTAATCGCCTTCGAACTACTAATACGCCTTTCAAGATTGCATTTTATCCTCGCCACGATTCAAGTAGATCTTTTCCATAGCGGAGACATGTCCAGCTACGATGTACAAGGTCAGGAGAAGGAAATTCTCCTCCCTGCCCTTGAGGAATCCCATAAAAACAAGAGACACCAAAAAAAAAAGAAAAAAAAAAAGATAAAAGGTTCAACTAAAACACGAATTACAAACTCTATCCCAATTTTCCGACATCATGTTCTTGCAGGTCTGAGCCCCCATTACGCTGGCAGTCTTAGCAACAGACGAGCCTGTTGCGCTTGCAACAGAGCACCAGCTTATTAGGCATTGAACTAACCAACACGGGCCTCAACGTCACTCTGCGACTACAATATCAGCAGTGACGAGCCCCCTGTCCTTGTCGAAACAGTCTTCGCTCTCCATCTTGCAACGGTCTTATGCCTCCTTTCCCAGTGCCAGAGCACCACCGCATACCCTTCACCCTGAGAACATGGCAAAGCCAGTCACCATTTGCACACTCAATTTCAAACTTAGGAAAGTCCCAATCCAATGAATAGGTCAAATAATATACGGTCTCTTGTCTGCAGTCGCGTGGGAATAGTTCGAGCACAAAGCAGTTCTCATACCTCGCCTGCATGTAGCCCAGGTTCAAGGCACTGCACCTGGGCAGTGTCTACCAACGAAATAATCGGCTTGAAAACAAGCTTCGTCTTCAATTTATTAGGCGAAGCTGTCAGCCTACTTAGTACTCAGGCGAGCGAACTCGCTACAACTTAGCTGCCACGGTGAAGGATGTCGAATTCGTCTCAGTTTCCTATCTGTTACATGAGGCTGAATCTTCGGTATTAATCACTCCGCGACGTCTTTGGACTTGAGCAGGCTTCATACCACACTCCCCCCAGCTGGGTTGTGTGCCGTTTCCGTTGTGGTTGACTGGGCGAAGGTCTCGAGGTAATTCCATGCGTATACCTAGGTATGGCTGTTCGACGTGGCGAGACGTGGTTGTATAATAAGAATATGACATCTTAGCTCGGTCGAAACGATGGCTTGAATGAAGCCTTGGCGACGTGGTCGACTCAACGCCTTGGGGCGTTTTCAGACGATGCAGTCCCGAATCTGCATTCTAGTGACATGAACCAACTCTTGGGAACCTTCCGTCAGCCAATCAGAATCCGAGAGCGGGCAGCCACAACATTCTTGCGACATTGAAAGTAGGTACGTACTGGCCTCCAACGTCTGTGCTTGCGGACAGAGAAGGAATAGAATTATCGTAGAATTGGGGACGGGCCGCGAAGCGCGAAGCGTGCCACTTTCAGCCAAACTTCAGCACCTAAACTTTCTCTTGAAATAGCGAATCTTTCAAGGTTACTTTCAATGTTACTTTGTTCAGCCATCTGATCTATACAAAGTCTTGAACTTGTCTCATATTCCGTTTGGCGAATGTCGTCTCTCGGCAAGCGGCTAAAGCCAAAAATACAGATCGGCAAATCAACTAGCTGTCGCCCCTGGCCGCATTGAGGTCCGTAACTATAACATCGGACGGACAAGTGACCAAACCAGGACTGACATCAACGCTCCAAACTACGCCACGGACTTCCCAAACATCGCGACTGGATGATGTTCCAAACACATCCCGTCTGATTCTAATTTGCTCTAAGCTCTCGGCAAACACGTCCGAGGTTTGAATCATTAGGCCAAACCGCCCCCTTCAAGATGATCACAGTACTCATTCTAGGCAATTAATGCACAGACGGCCAAGCGATGGTCCAAATCGGGTTTAGATCCACCGCTTGCGTCTGGTTTTCTCCCCGCGGAACATTGTAATGGCTTCGTTTCACAACGACTCAACGGCAACCAAACCCCAATGGCTCGGATCGACGAAATGCGGGAGAGGCGCAGCAAGGTTGGTGAAGATCCCCCGCGAAAATTGAAACTACGCTCCACCTGAAGTAGACTTTGCAAGTTGTGTAGATGCGTATAAATACCCTTCGACTACACTTCTAATTGTAAGCTTGATTTCGACCCTCACACGCATCCTTCAACAGTCCTTTCTCAGCTTCTTTCTTTCACTATATCCAATAATACCTTTCCGCTGCCGGACAGCCCACTAGACTATCATCATGGTTTCTTTCAAGTCTCTCTTCCTCGTGAGTCGAAAAAGACACCCAACGGCATGAATACAGACTGTGTACACTTGATGCTGACTCGTTTGGTGACAGGGCGTCGTCGCCGTGACTGCCGTTGCTGCTGCCCCCCACCACCAGGGTAAGACTGCTGGTGCTGGAGGTGGTGCCGCTGCTGGCGGTTTGGCTGCTCTTCTCGGAGGTGGCGCCGGTACGTGATAACCATCCTTTCCTCCATTCCTTCTTTCAAAAAAAATGAAACATACTGACGCGCCGAAACCAGGTGCAGGTGCAGGTGCAGGTGCCGGTGCCGGTGCCAACGCTGCGACCGGTGGTGCTGGTGCTGGTGGTGCTGGTGCTGGTGGACTGGCTGCCCTCCTCGGCGGTGCCGCGTAAAGGATCATTTAGAGATCTGGACAAAGGCGATTGCTTCGACAATGGCCGGACATATCATATTCCTTACTTTTCCCGAACCAGCTAGACTCGGCGATACTTAGGTAGCATACACGCTCCGCTTCGCGCAGAGATGCAAGCTCATGACGACGATGAGACATAATAATACAGCCAGGCATCTTGCCCAAAAACAGGTTGGCATCTCCAAGTCTAAAAAGACCCATGGCAAAAAGGCAAACCTCATCCATAATACTGTGTGGATAATTTGCAAATGTTTTCCCTGCCCGATCGGGTTTTTTACATGTCCTGAATGACCTACGTATGTGGCATCTATACATGTATCTCCCCTTTTTACCACGATATTTCGTAGCCGCCCAATCTACTGGAAGTTGCGCTCCTGTCTGCTTGTATCTGCGTTCTACATTCTTCCAAGGCTGTGCTACATAAGTTCCCGTTGGCTTCGTGATACGATCGAACATGTCGATTTGACTACAAAGGTCACAACCCAAAATGATTCATACCCTCCACAGCTAGGGAAACTCTGGTCATTACCAGAGGCTATGATCACCAGTAGAAACACTCAAAATCTGATCGATGCATCAAACATGTCTCCGGAGCAGTAAGAGCTATTCTAAGATGTTGTGCTGTAACCATTGAAAATCATGAGCCGACATCCTTCCATGTTCACCAAGGCAGTCACTGGCTTATACTCTAGATACCTAGGTGGGTGCTGTTCGGGTCCGCCTAATGTCAAAGATAGGACACAGCTGTAGAGAAAGCCAATTCGGAAACCAGCAGGTGCGGCTTCAACCTCGAAGCGAAAATGCTTGCTTTTCGTCCTTGTGCGTAGTAGATACAGGCAGTGTCTGATCCGGCATTTACTTCTTCAACTTCTTATCCTTTCTGTCATTGAAAAAATTTCTCTTCTCCATTTTGAGTGACCTTCTGTATCATCCTCTTCGCCAACCTCTCAGCAAGGCCTGGTGGCCTTGCCAGCGAAACTGTCGGCCTTCTTCTGGCTGCGCACCTCAGCCCGTTCGACTCTGATACAGTGGAAGCATCCATTCATGGAGGAATGGTAGCCATGTTTGGAACAGACTTGGAAATGGCCTTTTTTATAGCAGCGATGTAGATGTCCATGGCTTTTGCAGAAGGGGCTGGATATCGGAACGTGATTGTCAGCACATACTCCTTGCGTTATGGAGTGAAGTCATCATGCCCAGCATAAAGCTCAGAGGGGAAGAAAACCAACCAATTATGGCTCGATTGCATGGTTAAGACTCAAAGATAGCCTGCTTGGTTCTCCTCTGAAGCTGTAAGGTTCTTCGTGTGTCTTTCTATTCAAGAGATCATCAGCTAAAGCACACAAGCAACATACCACCTAACGAATCCCATACCTCGTAGCAATAGCAAAACTCTGTCATCTGCTAGGTGGGCAATAGTGGATTCAAGGTGATGATCTGATCGATTTGTACCAAATATGCCAGTCTCAAACGAGGCTTTTGCTTGTGCC
>JAPEVC010000238.1:0-52807 GCA_027946555.1 Gnomoniopsis sp. IMI 355080 | reverse complement strand
GCTCCCTACAGCTGTGGTTGAAGGGGGTAAGGGCCAGAACCAAATTGTCGATCTTAGTAGCAGCAATGCATACGGGGAAGCCCTCGTCGGCGTCCTGCGTTGCGGGTTCCGAGCGACCGGTCTGCTGGCGGAACATCCGCGCCGAGACATATCCGTGTACGTAGATGGCCGGTTCGCCGTCGCCAGAGGGGAACTTCAACGTTTTCGTGGTTAGTGTTTTGGGAGGCAAGACACCTGGAAGAGGAATTATGGATGGTCAGGGGTACTTGCGGTGCCAGCGCGTGCGATCATAGGGAGAACCACAGGGAGCGGATTGGCAAGGTCTGGTACAAAGGAGACGTCTTCAATCCTGTCGTGATCAGAATTTTGCATTCTATGTGTGAAGATAAAAGATGTATCTCAGGAGGCGCAACCTTCTGAAGACATCCTTCAGGACATTTTTCGATACACCTCTTGAGACGCCCTGAGATGGATGATCTTGGAAGTGGAAGGGGTCTTACGGGCGACAGGCGTGCTATTGATGATAGAGTGGACTGTCTCTACATCGTAGTGTCCTGTAGTCGTGTAAGTGGGACAGCCTATCCAAACAACTTGATAGGTGACTTACCTCTCTCTTTGTGCCTGTTGATGGCATTCTGAGCCGTCTTGGGGTATGCCTCAGTAGTCATGATGTCGTTGACTCGTTCTCATAGGGCACTGACAACTGTATACAACAACAGTGCTCAGTAGGAGCATGTGTGCAGCTCCGGCTACCTAAATACCTATCTAACAAGCCAGAGGCGCCCGCGGACACGCGGACTGAGGTCCTCGATGAGTCAAAAGGAAGCGCTTTGATGCACACCTGCAAGCCACCTGAGTGAAGCACCACCAAGGTACGAACCTTGGAAGATAGCGGTCCCGCGAGCTGACTGAATTGGGCAAGTACAAGCGGTCCAAAAGGTGGGACTTGCTTACGCTCGTAGTCCAGAATGCCCGCGATGAATTCGCCCCGACGTCGATCCTTACATCTGCACAAGTCACAGAGATGTCTGGTCTGGTCTTAGCTAAAGATTGAGTGAGGTCGTCGCGTGGGTGCAAATTGATCACCGAAGTGACTCATGTGCACGAAATTTGAAAGCAAGAGATAGCGAGCTCCCTTGCTAATGGGGCAGGACGAGATTGTTCTAATAAACGCGAGCCGTAAGCCTCTCAACTTACTTGTATAAATCGAATTTATTAGCACTCGCAAATATGCACCGGAGATATTGGCATCACCGACCCCCTCTTCGCCTCTGGAAGAACGGACTTGGATGCCATATCCAGTGCAACGACATGCACACACTGATAGCCTCATCCAGACACAGTAGGGGCCATGGTCTATGACACTGGAGTGCTTCCTGTAGCACAATCCAGTGCCTGGGGCTGAATACCATTTCGGCATACAATAGAGATACCATATAAATAGTATGTTGCATATTCGCAACGTATCATACAGTTTCTCTTCTAATATACATTTGGAAGTGAGACTGTGTCTATTTTCCTGTAAAAGAGAAAGCAACGTTTGTCCGTTTGCATCCCAGCTTGCTATTGCGGCACTTGGAATTGCTCTCGGACAGCTGTTGCGTCTCGGGGGGGACGAGGCATTCTCAGCAGGTATGTTTCTAGGTACAGTACCTGGCGCAGTATGTGAAAATTGTCACGCGTAATGTCACGCACGTATGTCGATTCCATACAAGCCTGTCTTAGGTAAATGGCTTGTAAGTCCAACAAGTCCCAGTCTTCAAGTAAGTCTTGTCACTCCTCAGTTGGGCATTGCTCTTGCCTCCACGTTCGGAACTTTGACTGCAGAGACGCATGTCAGTCATTTGCGTCCTCATTCATCACTGGATTCCCACCCCCCCCCCCCTTTTTTTTTTTTTTTTTTTTTTTTTTGGTTTAAAACGCCTTAACAAAGCCTCCACACTGGGCTTGCAGGTTTGAAGAGCAGCAGGCAGGGCAGCTAGCAGCATGCCGTGTATACTCCGGCTTCCATGAGCTATTCCGGTCAGCGGAGAGAGTCCTCCTGGCACAGTATGTCTCGGGTCAACATTACAGCGAATAGGACCGAGTCAATTGGTCACCGCTCCACATGCCACGGCCCATGACGCTCCGGGCCGGGGAAGTGGAGCACGGACAACCATGTCATGTCCAGCGGCAATCATCGCCGAACCTTGCCAGAAAGCAATGGGCACATATAGAAGCACTCCGTAACAAATGGAACTGACGGTTCTGATCCGGGAAGCCCCCCATGCTCCCGGAGTGCTTGCCGGAGTGCTGCCGTCCTTTGACGACACACAGTACCCATTTCCCCATGCTTCTCGTCGTCTTCAGCCTGTAATGAAGGGTTTATACTCTTTTTGAAGATTTCTCCTTGTCTTTAACTTCGTGCTATCTCTTCCTTTTCTACATCATTAGCAAGATGGCCAAGGAATTTACTATAGAAGAAGGCAAGTCATAAGAAGAGCCCCAACAAGAGGAACTGCATTATAGCAACCGGCGCTTGCTCATGGAGCCAGCTAACTCGCGGTACTCACAGTTGAGAAGCACACTTCTCCGGACAGCTGCTGGGTCATCCTCTATGGAAATGTCTACGATGTAACTGGCTTCCTCTCCGAACATCCCGGCGGTGCCAAGATCATCCTCAAGCTCGCCGGCAAGGACGCCACCGAAGAATACGATCCGATCCATCCGCCCGGCACAATAGAAGAGAACCTCAAGCCCGAAGCCAAACTCGGCCGTATAAACGCAGACAGTCTTGCTCGAGCGAATTCTGCCACCGGCAACGACAATGGCACAGCTCCCTCCTCCGCGCCGACAAAATACGTGGCTCCGCCCCTAGACCACCTCCTCAATCTCGACGAGATCGCCGACGTCGCCCAGCGCCTTGTCTCCGCCAAGTGTCGTGCCTACTATGCCTCCGCCTCCGATGATCTCTTCTCCAAGCAATTCAACAATGCCGTCTACCGCTCCATCCTGCTACGCCCGCGTGTCTTTGTCGACTGCGTGGCCTGCGACACCTCCACTTCGCTGCTCGGCCAGTTCGGCGTGCGCACTCCCGTCTTCGTCTGCCCAGCCGCCATGGCGCGGCTCGCCCACTCGGACGGCGAGGCCGGCATTGCCAAGGCCGCAGGCTATTTTGGCGCATGCCAGGTGGTCAGCAATAATGCGAGTATGACGCCCGAGCAAATCGTCCAGGATGCACAGGAGGGCCAGATTTTTGGATGGCAGTTGTATGTGCAGAATGATCGGGCCAAGAGCGAGGCCATGCTTGCGAGAATCGCGAAGTTGCGAAAGTGGTACAAATTCGTGGTGCTGACGCTCGATGCACCGGTGCCAGGCAAGAGGGAGATGGATGAGAAGCAAGGGCTAGAGAATTCTGGAGCGCCAGCGAAGAGTCGGGTGGATTATCCAGCCATCGGCAAGACGAAGGAGGAGGGCGCTGGTGGGGGCGTGGGTCAGTCACTATTTGCGGGTACGGCCGCAGATTTGACGTGGAAAACAACCCTACCTTGGCTGAAGAAAATCGCGCCCGATATGCCACTTGTACTCAAGGGATTGCAGACGCACGAAGATGTGTATCTGGCCGCGAGGTACGCGAAGGAGAACCCCGGGACGGTAAAAGCCGTTATCTTGTCAAATCACGGTGGAAGAGCACTGGACACGGCGCCGCCCGCAATCCATACGCTGCTTGAATGCAGAAAATATTGCCCGGAAGTGTTTGACTATATTGAGATATGGGTAGATGGCGGTGTGAGGCGAGGCACAGACATTGTCAAAGCATTATGCCTGGGTGCAAAGGCCGTAGGTATTGGAAGGCCGCCACTATGGGGACTGGGTGCTGGCGGATGGAAGGGAGTATACAGGACTTTCGAGAGTAAGGCCTCACCCTTTAGCACACCTGTTTGATTCCCTTGCTCACACCGACCACAGTTTTGCAGGCTGAGACGGAGACGTGCATGCGACTTCTCGGGGCCAAAAATCTCGAGGAGCTTGGTCCACGATTTGTAAGTACACTTTCGAGCTTCATTGTTGGCCCTTCTCATCCTGTGGATCAATTTGCTCACATCGTACCAGGTGAACACACGGGTGCTTGAGAGAGACATATATGACGGTGAAGCAAACCTTGATAAGACCGGCCTGTGGGAGAGTGCCGCACTCATCAGGTCTAAGCTCTGATCGGAGCATATGTGCTCTGCAGTCATGAGGACACTTGTCGCTAACGGACCAAGGCTAGAAGGGGAGCCAGAAGGACTACGACAGCGTTGGAGTCAAGGGGGGAAAGTCCTCGGCAGACATTTACGAAATTATCACTACCTAGATACCTGGATAGGCTTGCGAGCACAGCCTGAAACTACACTCCCATCGTCAGGTCAGGCTGATTGGAGGAAGAAATGAAATTTGAGACGATGGTCTTCGTTCAGTGTGATTAGTGTGTAATATGGTAGTAGTCTAGTCTATATTGTGGCCGCAAGGGTATTTATCTATTGATCATTTTGCCTGTTCACAGGAGCAAGCCGCCCGACTATACGCAGGAAAAGCAAAAAACCTCAGCTTGCTCACACCTTCGCTACTCCTTGCTCATTTTGGGGCGCCGCCTTTCCCTTCCAGGTGACCCACGCCACCGCAATGCCCAATTTCACAGCCCCAGCAATCCACAGCGCCGCAGGCATACCGGCCTTCGATCTCTGCAGCCACCCACCAAGAATCGCTCCAACCAACATCAGGATGACCGCAGTGACTCGTCTGTCTCGCTTGACATTGCCCCCAAAGGGCGCAAGCAGCAAAGGATCTGATAGCAGATCACAGTACAGCGAAGTCAGCACATTCGTCGGGACCTCATTGAAACCCAGAATTCGACTTGTGACGATCTGACCGCCGAACTGAAATGCCATCAAAGCGAGAGGGGCCATCGACATGGCATTGGTTTCCAAGCGCTTCAGCAGCACCTCGCTAGCCTCTGTCCCCATGAATTTCAATGCAAAAGCAGGGACTGCGCCGCTCTGCGCCAGGGCCGCGGAGATAAGGATGAGCAGGGACTGGACCAGAAATGAGAGGGCGAGAGTCGACTTGCGCTTATTTCCAATACGTCGAGTCTGGCCAAAGCAGTAACAGCCGGCCCAGAACGCCGCGATGGACACCAGCGCCTTGAGCCAAAGAGTGGACGAGCCGTATGGCAGATGGGCAGTACCAAGCGCGAGGAAGATCGTGTTTCCTATGAGCGGGCGGTCAGTTTGTTCCATCTAGATACTCCATCACAACTTGTTATCGATGACAGCGACTGACCGGTCTGCATGCTCACAAAGACGCTGCTGGCGTTGAAAGCTACGCTGTCACAAAGGCCAGACACAAAGCAGCACGATATGATGGGAATATCGGTGTGCACGGGGTCTATCTCCTCGCCCAGTGTAGCGAGCCATCCTCGTCTCTGTTGCGCTGGTGGTGCCATCGCCGTAGAGTCTGATGACTCCCCTGAACTGAGCACACCAGGCATATTCGAGGGCGTCTCTTTGGTCGCCGGTATCTTCGGGTCCATGGCCAACACTTTCTCGCCTGGGAGGCTCTCGCTGGTTCCGCGCTCAATTTGATGATCTTCGAGACCTTTGTTTTCGAACTTGTTCAAATGTCGTCGGAAGAATGTTCGGGCAGACGCCGTTTGCCCGATTTTGTCAGATAACTCAGGGGTGGGACCCACTGACAAAATATCCACTTTGTTTTGCCTCCCGCTCAGATTGCTGGCGTTATCTGAAAATACTTCCTCCCATAGTCTAACCGAAGTTGGCAGCTCTAGCTACCAAGGTTAGTAGGCTGACTCAAAAAAGCCGGCGAGATGTCGGTGTGAGCAACGAAAGTCAACGCGAGACAGCCTGTTGTAGGTGGTCTACCTAGGCACTCTCCGCCGACACCCATTTGCGGTCAGGACCAAAGACAATCGGCTATTTCGACAATTGTCTGCATCATGAAGGGCTCCTGCTGATGAGATCGCGACCAAGCAGGCCACCATGACTTGTCAGATAGTGTGTAGGACGTGATCTGCAGCTATACAGAACATCGCCCCGTTCCCGGCATAATCTGGACTGTCATAATTGTGATCCTACTTCGACCTGACCGCACCTACAAGGGCTGCGATGCTCTTTGAACGCCTGCGTAAATCTGGCATGATGCGTGACTCCGAGTAAGTGAAATATGAAGAGTGCAGTTCCAAGACCATGACACAGTCTTGATAGGGTGCTGATCACGAGAATCCGAGACTGAGGCGCAGACTATTGATGAACAAGTCTCCATTTGCGGAGCCATATGACTACAAGCTCTATGAA
This sequence comes from Gnomoniopsis sp. IMI 355080, assembly GCA_027946555.1. Classification (NCBI taxonomy): domain Eukaryota; kingdom Fungi; phylum Ascomycota; class Sordariomycetes; order Diaporthales; family Gnomoniaceae; genus Gnomoniopsis; species Gnomoniopsis sp. IMI 355080. The sequence goes on along the minus strand of JAPEVC010000238.1, from coordinate 46,475 downwards.
TGACTTCAAGGATTATCATCTCCTGATGCTGAGTTCTCAGGGTCCGCGTAATGGCCCTAGGGGACCACCAAACACAAATCCGACTTGGATAGCCACGAGGCTTGGAATTTGAGCGCTCGAAGGAACCTCAAAGGAGGTTACAGTGTATGTTCGATTGATCGTCTGGCGAAAAGTATCTAAATCGCAAATACATCCGACATGGACAATTGCTTACCCAGTTTGATCCATCTGTCATGGTCCCTTTTTCTCCAAGACAGGCTGAGAGATTGGTGATCAAATGGGTGTGAGCGTCATCGGGTTTTCCGCCAGCGTCTGCATTTGCTCATCTTCCATCGTGCATACCTCCAAACTCATGATCAATGTACCTGGGGAGGCAAGCATTGTGCTTGTGCTTGGTGGTCTTACACCATAACCGGCTCTGGACCAGACAAGACACTCTGTTCTGCTGCTTTCTCATCAACAGAAGTGATGGACTTTCGAACCTTCTCATATTCAGAGTACGCGTGTTCCTCTGCGTCGAAATTGAGTATCCAAGCCTCTCTCTTCAAATGAAGCAGCGTTGGATCTTGCCAGATAAGATCCCAGTCAGCTTTGTGCCATTTCTCCCGAGTCGTTACACCAGTTTGTTGTATTGCATGGACTCTTTTATATCGAATTTTCTCGTAGACCTGCATGGCCTCGGTCACTTTTGCCTTGCCGGCATAGTCCAAGCACGCTGCCAAGGTGACACCATCTTCCATTGCTTGACTCGCTCCTTGGATAGATGTCGGCAAGAATGGATGCGCTGCGTCTCCAATGAGAGCGATTCGATTACCTGGAGACACGAAGGTCGGTAGTGGATCGCGGAAGACGAGCTTGTAGTCAAACAAATGATCCTCTGGTGTGGCCTTGACCAGCTCAATGACTGCAGGTGCCCAGCCATCCAGCACCTTCAAGACATCATCAACTTTTCCAGGGTATTGCCAACTCTCTTCAATCCCAGCCTCGTCCCTATGCGTACACACCCAACTTATCTCCTTGCCATCCTTGATAGAGGCAGCAAGGAAATGAATGTCCTGGCCAATCCAGCCATTGTGCGTATCCCCTTGTACCAAATGCTTGGTCACGGGATTCTGCTTCAAACTTTCGGTCGAGAACCACGCTCTGTAAACAGCATACCCCGAAGGCTTCGGCTGGTCGTCGAAACCAAGTACGATCTTACGTCCGGCAGATTTGACACCCTCTGCAGCCAACACGATGTCTGCCGTGTGCCTCTCCCCGTTGGAAACGACACCAGCCTCCTGGTCATCCTCGAAATAATCTGTGACCTTCTGACCAAGCCGGATATCGATGCCTCTCTCTTTGCCGTGCTCAAACAAGATTCGATGAAGCTCTGCACGGTGGCCATTCACTCGCCGCCCCCAGTCCTTCTCCTCCGAGAACGACTGAGTGGTAGCGAACTTGCCCTCCCAGTTGTGATAGTGGAAGGTGTTAGCTTTGTGGATGATCGGTTCGAATTGTTCCATCACACCGGGCCATTTGGCAAATATGCGAGACGAGTTCTGACCAAAGCTTATAATGTCCCCAAGTGGCTTGAGGTTGGAGACTTTCTCGAGAAGAATCACGTCGTGGCCTTTTCGGTCACATTCGATCGCGGCGGTCAACCCTGCGAAACCGGCACCTACGATGATGACCTTGATGCCGGAGGAAGGGAGTCGTGGCAGGTTCGACATGTTGCAGTGTCTTTTTACAGTAGATCAGCGAGGTCAACGAGAATTATTGCCCAGGTCTTGAGGTTGGATTTTGCGGTTCACTCAAGGGCATGTATATCAGGTCGATTTGTGATCTTACTTCGACTGACTGCTGTGCTCAGTCTGGCGTATAGGGATAATTCCTTTAGGAATAGAAGACAAGCCGCTCGGACAAATATTGTTATCCCGGACGCCTATGAATTTCCCCGTCTCGTTGCATAGAAGTGTAGCCGTTTCACCAGCGTTCATCAGTACCGAAAGCGCGCCAGGTACCCCGCAGGTCATCCGGTTGATATCACGTTTCGCCTCCCTCACGCTAGGTACCTAGGTACAGTACCTAGGTAAGCAATAGGTGTGTTGGCGTGAGAAGGAATGTGGATGGCCTGAACTAGTATCCTGAGATGGAAACCACCCTGGGCCTGGTATTAGCGAGCAAAGCTCAGAAAACCTAAGGCAATTAGTTGGCGGTTGGTCGAAAGCCATGATATAAGCCATGGTTTCGATCCGTCTAGGTATGTAGTCATCTGATTTGAATTGAATTCGACATTCCATGACAGGGGCTCTCGATGGCTTTCGGGGGTAGTACCCGCAAAGCTGCGTCAATTTTCGGGGGCAACTGACAGGTCGCTGGATGGCCTTTGTCTTTTTAGGGTAGGCTTACGTGTGATATAAAAGGGCTAGCCCGCATGTTCTTGTTGACAAGACCTATTACTACAAGATTCGTCACATTCCTCCCATTATTTGGCTTGCGTTCTGCTGCTCGACCCAAAATTCGTAATAGTAACATGCCTTTTGGGATTCTAGACTGCAAGAAGATGGAGGTCGTGCCTGGGACGGGTTAGTTACATACAACCTCGCCGTTGACTTTTAGGCAGACTTTTGACATTTATTTCGGATCTCATACAGCCTTCATGAGTGATCAAGATGACCTCCCCCCAGAATACGCAGAAGTGCCTAGAGGTGTTCTCAAACATGGGAAAGGGAGATACAAAGATGTGATACTTGTTCCACAGCCATCAGAAAGCCCAAATGATCCCTTGAATTGGCCGCAGTGGTGAGTGCGTCCTGGCCCTTGCTGCAGCGACAATTTTCACTCTCGTGACTGACAATTTCCTGGTCGTTCAGGAAAAAAGAGATGATCCTTCTCGTCGTTGGTCTCTCAGCCGCCGTTGTCGGTGCATACGGCCCCATGCTCTCACCGGGATTTGTGCAGGTCTCCTCGAGTTTGGGCATTACTGTTGAGGTCCTGTCTCAAGCCACGGCCTGGCTCATACTGACCATAGGTATATCGCTATTTATCACCAATCCTCTCGCGAAAGTTATTGGACGACGGCCAGTCTACATCCTTGCCATCGTGATAATGTTCGCGACGAGTATTTGGGGTGCTGCTGTCACTACCTACGACTCATTTCTGGCGAGTCGTATCATAGGTGGCATTGGCATGGTAAGTCTTCCTGATGGGTCCAGCCAGATAGAGCAAAAGCTGTCAGACACTCCCACATCTCAATTACGTTACGTGCACCATAAATCTGACATTAATAGGCACCATACGAAATCCTAGTCCAATGTACTATTGGCGATCTTTACTTTGTCCACGAGCGGGCCACGCGCATTGCTGTCTGGAACCTCTTCCTTCTCGCAGGTATAGCTGGTGGAGCGTTGATATCGGGATACATCATCGAGCTTGATGGTTACCGATGGACTTTTGGGTAAGGTCAATCCTCACAGCTCTCTATCGCTTCGTCATAGCATCGGACTGAATCGAGAGTCGACTCCGAGAGCAAGGTTCTGACTCAAACAGGGTCTGCGCTATATTCTTTGGGGTTCTTATGGTCTGCGTTATATTCCTCGTCCCGGAGACGGCCTACCGGCGTGATCGGGTGGTTCCGATTCTTGTGAATGCCAAAGCCGAGACGGGCGGAGTACACTTGGAGCTCGGTCACGAACACAATCTTCATCATTTCGAAAAGCACGTTACTACCCACCAGAACAGCACCAGCAGTCCAGAGAAGAGGCATACGTTTCTGCAGTCCCTTCGTGTATTTACCGGAAGATACAGTAATGCACCGATGTGGAAAATTATGCTGCGTCCTGTTGTCATGTGGTTCTATCCTGCCGTTCTTTGGGCATTCCTGATATATGGTAAGCCAATCACTGATCTGCCAATCTCATGGTCCCGATTTTATATTGGAAGCTAAAGTTGTTGTTCAAACACTTGCAGGAACAACCATCACATGGGTTGTCGTTTTCTCTGTTGTGAATGGGGTCATTTTTGTGGCTCCGCCTTACAACTTCTCCGTTAGCCAGACGGGCCTCATCAGCCTGTCACCTTTCATTCTCACCATCATCGGAGAGGTGGTCTCAGGTCCTCTGAATGATTGGATCTGTGTCTTCCTCACCAAAAAAAACAAAGGGATATATGAGCCTGAGTTCCGGCTCCCGCTCATTCTCGTTGCAGTCGTCTTTGGGACTGTGGGGTTCTTCGGTTTCGGAGCCACGGTGCACTTTCAAACCCACTGGTCTGGCCCGGTTCTTTGCTTTGGCTTCGCCAATATGAGCCTTGTTTTCGCAGCCACGTGTGTGTTCGGCTATGTCATCGACAGTTATAGAAAACACAACGAGGAGGCTTTCGTGGCCATCAACTCACGGAACTTATTGACATTCGGGCTTACCTACTTCGTAAACGACTGGTTGGCAGAGGAGGGAGCTTTGATAGTATTCTGCATTCTTGGGGCTCTGTTTCTGTTTGTCTGTTCTTTGACAATACCCCTCTGGTACGTCATCTCCTTTTTTCCTGTTCTTTTTTGTTCTTTTCCCCGAGGCGTGGCTCAAGTCCAAGGCTGACACGAATGCAGGATCTTCGGTAAAAAGATTCGGAGTGCTATTGGTCGTAATGAATGGCTGCAAACTTTCATGAATGATGATTAAGACCAGGAATTGATTGAATGGTACTTGTCGGCTGTATTTCGCGAATTCTCATGCCAGCTGGCCAGCTTTGTTGAGAGCGTCCTTGTCTTTGTCCCCCAAAAATATGTACCCTGATAAGCTATTTTACCTAGTAAATCATATTCAAGACTTCTGCATCGCTGTCCTGCCACGGATACTTCCCCTCTACTTTTCGAATCAACTCTGCATACCCAGCCCCTCGGGACGTCACCTCGGCCTTGTACGGCGCGGGATGACTTACGACCCCGGGCTCCCACCTGACCTCCGGTGCAACTTCAATGCCATCGGCATCCAGTGGCTTGCTAATGTTGAAAACTGCTAGGGTTTGTGCAATGTTCACGAACAGTGCTGTGTCCGCAAGTAAACGCCCAGGGCAGATGCGCCTTCCGAAGCCGAAAACGAGGTCTCTCGGGTCAGGTTCCGGCTCATGATTGACTATTTTGAGGAACCTCTCGGGTCTGAAGTACATGGGTTCCGGATAAATACTGGAGTCTTGTGTGAAGTGCCTAAAGGCTTTGGTCAGCGCAACTCTCCGGCGTACGCCCTGGCGAACCCGGCCGATTGGCAAGCTAAAATCAAGCACATCAAGTACGATCAAGGTAATCTATTGGAGGCTGGGGTTAAGTAGAAGAAGAAGAGCAGAAAGAAGCCAGTCAAAGCGGGTTCACACAGGCGTATTCCACTTACCAGATATTAGCCATAATTATGGCGTCCTTGGGGATGAAATGTCCCTCCCAAACATCGTCTTCCGTGCTGGTGTGTGGCAAATTCATTGGGGCAACCGGGCCCCACCGCAAAGTTTCCTTAACTATTGCATCAACAAAATTCAAGCTGTCCCGGTCAGCTGCTACCGGAAGACGCTCTCCACCGGTCACTCGGTCGATCTCTTCTTGCGCCTTGCGCTGCGCGTCTTCATTGACAACCATAGCAAGGAAGAAGGTCGAGAGAGCTGCAACTGTCTTTTCGCGTTTACTTAGACTTCCTTATACATCATCTGGTGAAGTGTGTTGAAGGGAGTCTTGTGGCCGTTGTGCGTTGTGAATTGTCTGGTGTCGTGGCTGATAATGGGGGGGGGGGCTGATTGCCTCTTCCAAGGGTAATGGGAGGCTTACCGTATCTGCACCTGCGACATACAAAGACATCGCAGACCACTTGTTGCTGAATTTTTCAAGTGGATCTTCGTCTCCCAACTCGATAAGACGTGAGAGAAACGATGTCTGGGATCTCCCCGTAGCCCTCTGGTGTTTTACAAAGGCATACGGCCTTTCTGTCACATCTCTCAACTCAGAACCCCATTGAAGGGCGAGCTGCTGGAAACCTGTACCGGGCAGCCAGCTTGGTAATTTTCTCACTTTATAAGTTAGCGTGTCAGCTCAGACTATAACTTGATTCAAGTATGAATCTGCACATACAGAATGGCAATATGTCCACCATAAACGCCCCGGGAACGGCTGCTTTAGCGAACTTGTCCATGGCATCGCCAGCCATCTCGATAAGCGGATCATTCTTGGTTTTCTCAGCATTGTAACCATAGACAATCTTCAAGATGACCGTGCCGATTTCACTTCGAGGAAACGACATTAGTTAGCAGCTTGTCCCCGTGAAGTGGACCGGCCGCAGGCTAGACGAAATACTTGCCGTCGAATGTGTTCCGTCAGCTTTTTGGGGCTATCAAGAACGTGCAGGAGGAAGTGACCAATTTCAGCCTCTTGCAATTCGTTGAACTCAGAGATTGCGCGCCGAGAGCCAATTATCCGACTGATTTTCTTTCGATATACGCGGAAACGATCATTGTAAGGAGTGAGTCCTAAGGCGTTCTCCCAGCCCATCCTTGATACTGGTAAGTATAGTCACACTCACAGCTACATATGGCTATGACAAGGACATACATTTCCCCTGCGAAGACCTGTCGAGGTCTCGACGAATGCTTCACTGAACGCTTTTGCAACAGCTCGAATGCAAGGTTTGCATCATTGATGATGATGATAGTTTGACCCAGCACAGTTACAGAGCTTATTGGACCTGATTTCATAGGAGAGGTTTAGCCATGTTGCCCTCATCCCTCTATACCCGTCCTCTTGCAGGTTTATAGAATGAAAATAATGGAAGACACCCACCATATAAGCTTTTATGCTTCAGCCAATGCCTCGCCTCCATCTCACCGGATGGAGGCAGATCGTTGATATTTCCTACCAATGGTAAACCTTTGGGTCCTGGCGGCAGGGGGGGACGAACAGAGGGGTTGAAGAGCCCAGCAATGAGCCCAGTCAGATAAGCAACAATACAGCTGAGAACAAGAACGATCCCTAGTAATATTATTTCCATTTTGTGTAGAGTATGCGTACAAAGGCGTAAAGGATCGGGAGCTCGTCGAGCTGAGGAAGCAGACCTTGCAGAAGTAATCAGTCGTACGCGGAGAGCTCCCAGAAGTCATAGAGTGGAGACCGCTTAGATACTTCACTGATACAGGCGCCTGAATTGGGCTGGAATCGTTATATGCGTGAAGAATTAAAGCCGACCAAGAGTACCTATCGGACTGCGTCCTGGAACGAGGTTAGCGCTTATTATGTGTGCAAGCCTAGGGAGTCTGCTGACGTCTCCTGCAGACGACGTCTCATTGGTTAGATGCAAGGAAAGACGCTTTATCCTCTGCAATCCCTTTTGATACATAGATGGATTGATTTTGAAATGTCGATCTAGGTACGTCTCGATTATTTGGTTATGTCCAGTAGATCTGCGCCTTCATACTCGGCTTTGGAGGTCTCTCTGAGCCTGATACCTGCCTGACCCACTCTTTCCAGACAGCTGGGGGCAGTGAATGCCCTTCCAAACCTCCTTGTGCCAAACCTCTACAAGTGCAGTACAAGAAAATGTATTGCAAGTGAGCGCTACGTATCTTTGCTCTGGTGAGGTTCAGGCCAGTTTCTCGGTCAGGGCCTTGTTGAGGTTTCATTCGCGCTAAACATCACGCATGCCTAACTTCTATATTCCTCCTATTCATGAGAATCCAAACTCGTACAATGAAGGTCGTGTTTCGCCGCTCTTTCTGTCCTTCATGCTGTTGCTGCATCTTGGTCCTTCTCCAGCACACTTTTCAAGAAGCCGAGTAACGGTGCCACCCACTCCTTTCTTACCGGCACATGGTGGCCACCCGGATGAACCATCACATTGGGGTCAACAAAACGCTCTGCCAAGTCTCTACATCTCGGCTCTTCCACCACGGTGTCCCCACTGCCGAAGAAGTGACATGATGGAGTCTTGATCTGACCCTCGTACAGCCACCCAAGCTGTGCGCCTGGCCTGGTCACAAACCCCGAGTAGACGATACAGAACCGCAGTGACCTCCCACCATTTGCCTCACGTAGCCGCTTGACCCAACCTCTGTGCATCTCGTTCTCGGGTAACTCCCGGTCCCCTTCCAGTGCTGCAGCGACCAGCGCGCCGATCGCTCCACCCTGGCTGAATCCCAGTACACCATCCACACCCCCAGCATCTTCGATTGCATTGGCGATGGAACGCATGCCCTCCTCAAAGCCTCGCAAGAGACCAGGCTCCTCATCGTGGAGGAACCAGCCGTAGGCGTCGAGCTCCGCGTCAGACTCATCGGCTCCCTCGCGTGGCTGAAATCCTGGGATGTCCGAAGGCTGCAGTTTGTGTGGGCCAGTCGGATAGATGCGCGTTGCGTTGAAGGTTGGGAGAGCCTTGGCCATCATCTTGGACATTGCGCCTGTCTTAGAGCGGAAGAGGGGCCCGTTCTGTGCATAGCCTGGCTTCAAGGTCAATGCCGGATCATACACTTCCTTGGATGAGGCAGCTTACCGTGGAGCATAAGAATCTTGATCTCCTCCTTCTCCGCGGTGACATTCACCTCTTTGCCGCTCTTCCCAGACTTTTTGGGGGTTGGCCCATTCGAGCCGGAGTCCGCCATGGTAGTAGTGATTGCTCTTAGAATAGGCGTGTTGTATCCAATGACCTTATTACCAGCGATGACGGAAACCGACGTACAATGATAAGCCCGCGGCTTGGGAAACTTGTCAGATGCTGTTTGACGGTCTGACTCAAAGGTCCACTCTGCCAGTGGAGTTTGTCCCAGTCGATTTTCGGGGTGTCACGTGTCTTCCGGCCGGAACGACCTCACTTCGTGGTTTTGGCTCATACTTTCCGATACTGCGATGATAGCCATACATGAAAGTTGAATTTGAAATTTCACACTCGGTCCTTGAGGGTAACACGCCCAAAGGCGAAGATCTAAATAGGCTCCATCTTTGCGACAAGATATATGGAGCCTCAAATAGGTACCTGGGGCCGTCTTGGGCTGCCGGCTGCGGCAGCAATGGCGAGGACTTGCCCCACTTCCAACTAAAGCTGCGAGCGATGTCTCTTGCAAACACGAATGGGACTGCCTTCCAAGGTTCCAAGCAGTGAGTTGTGCCTCAAGTCTCTGGGCTCGTCGGTCCTGCGCCCAGCTCTGCATCAGCGGCCTCCTTTTCTGCCTCCGCCTCCCCTGGGCCTTCCAGCTGAGCCTGTAACAAGAAACTGGAGCAGTGGAGGCTCGCGAGCGACACGCACTGTTTTTGTCGAGATTGTCCCATTATATAGCGAATGCAGCACTGGTCAGGTCCAGCAAGTTAGTAAAGCCCCTTTGAGACTCCAACCCCTAGGTTGGATGACAAAGCACACGCCTTGCAAGTAGGTATGCGGGGAACCGAGAAACTCTAGGAAGCAAGGCTCGAGTCTGGACTAGACCTCGGCTGCTTATAATGCTCCTGAAACAGGAACATCTGCGGCTCACCATGCCTATAAGAACGTATTCCATCCGGTATCTGACATGAAAAATTACAGCCTCCCGTCCCCGAAGCGTAGGAATCTGTGTCCAACACATCGAGAATGTCGCTCAATGCCGGATTCTCATGGGCCGAGCCCGCATGGTTCAGCTCCCTCGAATCGCCATACTACAACGACTCGCATAGAGCCCTGCAAGCATATGTGAGGAAATATGTCGACGAGAATATCATGCCCCATGCTCTCGAATGGGAGGAGAAAGGCGACTGTCCCGAACAGGTCAAGAGCGCATATATCAAGACAGGCCTGCCGCTTGCCGATATCCCGGCCCAATACAAGACTCCGGAGCTCAGGTCTTTAGCCGGCATTCCCACCGAGAAGCTAGACACCTTCCACCACATGATCCTCGTTGATGAGCTAGCACGCTTCGAAGGCGGTGTGAGCGTCGCGCTCGTAGGAGGAGCGAATGCTATCGGGGTGCCGCCAATCATGAATCACGGCACGGAGGAACAGAGACGTCGCTGGATCCCTGGTCTTTGCACACGTGAGACGAGCTTCTGCTTGGGTATCACAGAGCCCACTGGAGGTAGTGATGTGGGAAATATACGGACAAAAGCTGTCAAATCGCCGGACGGAAAGTCCTACACGGTGACAGGAATCAAAAAGTGGATCACGGGCGCCCAGTGGGCAACACACATGACCACAGCCGTTCGGACGGGAAGGCCGGGGCTTGGTGGGATCTCGCTGCTCGTGGTGCCGTTGTCATCGCCCGGGATCGAGATTGAGAAGATCAAGAACAGTGGTCAGAACGCCGGAGGCGCAAGCTGGGTCCGCATGACCGACGTGCGCGTGCCTGTGGACAACCTTTTAGGCAAGGAAAATGCTGGCTTCAAATACATCATGACCAACTTCAATAAGGAGCGCTTCATAATGGCTGTCGGCTGCAACAGGAAGGCTCGGACTTGCTTGAGCACAGCTTTGGAATATGCGCTTAGCCGAGAGACGTTCGGAAAGGCGCTTATCAGTCATCAAATCATAAGGCACAAGTTGGTGACGATCGGGAGGGAAGTTGAGTCGCACTGGGCGTGGCTGGAGACGCTTGCATATCACGTACAAGTGCACGGATGGCAGACGGATACGGTGGCCGGACGAATCGCCTTGGCTAAGGTGTCTGGTGGTAGGATCTTGGAGTTGGCTGCGAGAGAAGCGCAGCAAATTATGGGCGGTGTGGCCTACCAGAGAGGATCAGGAGTAGGGGGCCAGATCGAACAGATCACTCGAGACTTGCGGATGATGGTTGTTGGGGGAGGATCCGAGGAAATACTGGAAGACTTGGCCTTCCGACAGGAGGCGAAGGCGGCACAGAAAAAGGCAAAATTGTAAAAGACCCAATTGATGGTTGTAAAGCAAAGAGCTATCGCGCTGTAGTATATATCGATCACTACTCTCGGGTCTACCTACTAATCTGAAGTGCTGGCTTTTGTCATCGAAGCCTATCAATCATACGTGCTGGGCGTAGGTAACTCACCTGCCCGGACTACACGCTGCTCGCACGAACAGGATGAGACTTTCGCGGAAGTATTCGACGACTACGACTCCAAGAAACTCACCTCACCCAGATTGACGATATTTTATTCCTCTTCAACTCTTCGCCCTAGTTAGTCTCCTAGTAGGGCAACACCTTGAGAGGGCGCGTATTCAATGGTAAAGGTGGCAAGCCTTCTACAGGCATTATTGAGCACCTTACTCCCCGTCTCAAGATTCGCTCGATCTTATATGGCGGCTTCTGCCCAAATGGCCGGATAGAGAGGACACACTCAAGCACTCCCAGACTTTGGGCCCTTACCCTGTTTCGGCGGCAACCCATGTAGAGCCAGAGAGGTAGAGAGATGGAAAAGGATAAAAAGAACAAAATTAAGAGCGTGGACAAATTGGGGGTCGAACCCAAGACCTTTCACATTACTTGCTCGATGCAAAGCGAACGCGCTACCACTGCGCCATATGCCCAACGTTTGATTAATCAGCACACAATCTCGTGCATGATCTTATAAAGTTTCAAGAACGCACAGGCGTCAAAGTAGTCAGGGCCCCATAACAACCAACAATAATGTGCTCAGGTATGCGGCCTCGTCTCTCTAAAATACAGATGCTCCAGCGTTGAAAAAATGATCAAGAAGTGCAGCATGGTTGAAAGGCAATATGCGGTGGGCCCTCTATCTCCGGAATGGGGAAAGTCAATCAAGGGCAGGAGTTTGAGGATAGCTTCCTGCTCTGGTAGATACAGCCAGATTGCCAGAAGCGCCGGATCAGCGTTTCCGTCTTCTACACTGAAACAAAGGTGTTTGTATGATGAAATTGATCGGTCCGTTTCAATTGCATTACTTTCGAAGCTCTTGTTGGTTCGAATTCCGTTTATGTGGACCTTGACTTAATTCTACGTCATTCCTCCCTTCAGTGGATGTTGTGGCGATCATTACGTGGTGGTCAGTCCGTCAGTGCGTTCTTAATACTATATCTACACCCACTGGTCCTCGGTTTGGGATGGTCTTTTCTTCCACTATATATTGTTCGCTAATATTCCCAAAAGCCAATTTCGATTGTACCCATCCGAAGTCTGAGTTAAAGCAGCCTGGGAAACCGTCAGTCGATCCACACTCGCCAATCATTTGTCACGTTTAACACTCTGGCGAACATTATCACACGCTGGAATCAGTCATGGAGAGCCTCGCGTCGAGCCTGAATAAGATGAGAGGACGTGACAATGTCACAAAAGGTTCAGGGAAAGCGGCAGCACCCACACTCGAAACACAACATCTTGAGAAACAACCCAGTGCCATCCCAAACAGAGCCAACGAGTCGACAGAACAGCAATCCTTGCACAAAGGAAACGACGCAATTTCACAACAACAACAAAGCACTGGTCAGCGAAGGGCTCTGCCCACGGGTCGGCCAACACCTGCAGTCCAAAACCATGAAGAGTCTCTGCTCGGCTCCGACTCTTCTTCACCAGCAAAACCAGCCTTCACACGAGGAATGTCGGTCATGGACCAGACAGCCGTCACTTCCACTGCTCCAACGCCAGCTGGGGAAATACAGAATCCAATGAGCTTTGGTATGGGTCAGTCAATGGCAAGACAGAGGGAGTCGCATTTACCGGATGAGGATCTTCGTGAACGAATTCGAACTATGAGTAAGGGTGAACCTTTGGGTGATATGGAGGGAGACGATGATTTTGGGGACGACTTATCGCGTCAAGAGACAGAGAAAGCGAGATGAACCTGAGCAAGTTCGTGGAAGAGCTCATTAGGAATGGAAACTTTCGTTGGGTATCTCACCGCGCAACTAGGGTCATTATTCCAGTAAACCTAATGACAAGGCCTATCAAATTTATTTGTGCGCATTATTTAAAAAAAGTTACCGATTTTGTGTGCGAAGGGAAAAGCTGCATGTGCAGCTTTCCCGACCCTGGAGTCAGATCGGAAGTTGTCTTAACGAAGCTCAAATTTATCATGAACGATGCATGTGACCGCTCATTGCAGTGCTTGGGCTCAGACACATCAGTTTTTGAGCCAACCGGCGGCAAAATCATACTGAAGGCAAGGGAAACGCTGGCGATTGTGGAAGCGGTGATCATATTGAGGGGTTGGGGATATGTATCTCTGCCTTTTTACACATGGAGACCCACTGTGCAACCATTGGAAGGCAGGAGTTTGCGAGCGGATTCGAAGGATCCGTAACGATCCAAGCGCCAGATCCCGGAAATGGGACATCAAGATAATCACCGAAAAAACCTTCCACATGAGAGACAAATAGTGATGAACTTCAACTGTGACTAATGCAATCCTCTGGGTTAATCTCAATAATTGGGCTTTGACCATTTCTGTTTCTTGTTCAGCTTTCATCGTCAGCATCTACTAGTAAGCGCCACACAAAAGGGGATATAGACGTTGCTGTCTTCTGAAGAAACTGGAGCAATAATTGAAGCTCGAAAACTCTCCGCAAACACCTTCACAAAGCCGAGAGTCACCATGGTCAAAGAGGACGCGGCCAATCTTGGAATAGACGACACAAATGAGCTCATGACACCTCAGCCTGCTCAAACCACAAGAAAGCCATTATCAAAATGCCAAACCTCCACTATCCGACTCGACACCACCTTGGCAGATCTGTACCGAGAATGCGGTATCCAGGGCCCCTTCATTGTCACAATGTACTGCGTCTTCGGGCATATGGATCTTCATCCATGTTTTCCCCGCGAACTCGTTTACCCGGAGGATGAGGAGCCTGTCCCATACGCCAATAATGAGAAGGAGATTGAGAGGCTCAGAAAAATCATCCTAGGTCTCAAACCTCTTCGCAGGGCTTTTGGCCTGGGTAATATGGATTTGCTCGTTTTCGCCCCAAATATCACTGAGGCTGGGATGGAAAGGGCGCTGTCGCAGCTAGAACCGGATCAGCGACATCGACCCAGGGTGGTGGATCTGAACGGCGAGGACTTTGTTGCGAGTCTTCAAGAGACGACCAAAAATGCAAAGCTTCTCTTTTGGCGTCCACAGGGCTGGATGGACCACCACAGTTGTCTCTTGAACCCTCGCGAAATGTTTGACATTAATTCGAAAATGTTCCTCCTCACATCTGGTATTCGCACACCCACGTCAGAGGTCTTTGATTTGCAAAAGGTCGTCCTAGACGCACCGTCCTGCATCTTCCAGACGAAGCCCCTGCCATTCGTGGTCAAGCTGCTCCGAGCTGGCTGTGGTTTCGGCACATTTATCATAAAGACTGAGGCCCAGCGAAACAACTTGTTGGCATCACTGACAATTTACAAAGCACGAGGCACGACAGACGTGATACTCTCCCAGTACATCGATCTCGTTCACGACCTCAGCGTCCACTTTGTTGTAGGCGCTCCAGGAACTGCGCACGACAGGAATGCACCCCTCATCATGGGCGTCACGGTGCAAACGCTTACCACGGAGGGGAAGTGGGTGGGCGGACACATCGACTATAGCATGCAAGACAAGCTTTGCCAGTTAGTGCAGAAAACCGTGCAAGATACGACGCGACGGCTGCCGATGACTTTTGTGGGCTGGGCGGGGGTGGACATCGTGGCGGATAAGGAGGGCGAACAATATGTCGTGGACTTGAATGCTCGCTTCACGGGCTCTATGCCCATCTGCCTCATGTCGGGGCATTTTTGGAAGGAGAGGGCCTTGCCGTTGGCGCAATTTGCGGCTGTCGAGTACGTGGGCAAAGTTGATGATATCTATAACAGACTGCAGCCTCTTATTGAGACGGGAAGGGTCATAATTACTGCAACTGCGGAGATTGAGGATGACTTGAATATGGCGGATGTAGTTTGGGGTGGCAAGGATACAAAGCACCTGTCAGACACTGAGCAATGGATTAAAGAAATGCTCGTTGGGATATGATGGGGCTGCGATGTCAGACAATTGCCGACGCATGTTTTTCTTAGGGGTTCACGACACGTATAGTCGATAGATAACCTTGAGTATGTCACTTTTGCCAGCCGGTAAAGCTCACAGTCGCTGCCCTGACCTGGCAACTAGTCCAGCCCAGCGACCTTCCGCATGCGCTCCCGCTTCGTCACGGACTTTGCGACGATGACATCCTCATCGAATATTGAAGTCCACGGGTGTTACCTCGATGGCTCGACGCCGCCACCAACCCATTTGCTGAAATTGGTTGTCTTACTTTGGATAAGCTGAACAAACTTCCGGATACAATATGGTTGACAATGTCATTGCGCGTATGACGGACGATCTGGCTATCGCTCCGGGCGGCCTAAGGAAGCGAATCATACGCCAAAACCTTTTCTGGAAGCGAACCACCCAACGTTGTCAGACCCTCGATAGCATCATGGATCAGCCTGTATGTGAGCTGAGCTTTTTGTAGGTTGCCAGCCAGGGGATCACCGACTCTCACGTAGCCTTGTAATGTGCCTATAACAGCTACGGTCGATGGTTGCTTTCCGCCTTAAGATTCACATGGACGCTTTCTATGTCGCCGCTCGCTCGGCTTGAAAGCTCAAGCATCATAGGGCTGAGCTGCTTGATGCTAGCCTCTGGGGCTGTCGTGGAACCACGAAGATTTGAGGCTTTCTACGAAAGTACTACCACCAACGAACTCAACAGTCCCATCCCAAATAGATTCACGTTATCGATCGTATAATCTCCTCCCCTCCCCCCTCCCCACGATACACGTAGTAGAGGGGCCTCATTGTCCACTTCGGTCTCTATCTATAGATTCTCGCTTCCACATCAGGCCCAAAGCATCCTACCTGGGTACACCTCGATGGACGAAAATCCACTGTTTCCCAAGAAGTAATGAGTTCAAATTGCACAAACTTTCCAGGTGCTGTCTTCCTTTCATCACCTTGAATATGGACACCAACGGGCGTGCTTATCAAGCCTACCAGCCTCTCCCCTTTGGTAGCAAAAGTCCTCGCGCTCTCAACGCCCTCGTGACATCCCTCCGCTCCAATTTCCCTGCTAACTCGCCCGTCAGATCATCTCTTGTCCCAAAGACAGCACTACAAGTCACGCCACGGTGCTCGTCACAATTAGCACAGATCCCAAACTTCCCCTCGTGCCGCACCGAGTCCCGGAGCAGCTACTCAAACTGGCCCACGCACTACCAAGCTCCAGCAAGCTCTCTAGTCTTGGGTGGTGCCACGGCAGAGTGCATCGCCTGCCGCCCACGTGTAGGATCACCAGGTGGCCGTCCGCATTGTATTCGTACGTCGTATAGAGCTCGTCCAGTGGCCATGAGCCCGGAACAAGCTCGCTGGGACTGTGCCCATTCCATTCAAATACCCTTGCCACGTGGCCATATCTATTGAAGGGGAATTTCTGGTCGCAATGGGCCAAATCATCAAGGAATATGACTTTATGGTCTCCGCCTGCGGCTGAATTGCCGCACGACTCTGTGCCTGGGAAAAGGACGGAGGAACCAGGCCTTTGGAGTTCGCGGATCAGTGCGAGGGTGGCGTCCAAGAGGAGAGCAGTGACGTTTCAGTCGTTGGCGGTGTAGCCCAAAATATCGAGCGCTGCAATGTCACGCCCGTAGCTGAAGTCGTATGGGGCCTCATGTACCTCAACTGTGTCGTCAGAGTGTACGTGTAGGTCTACGAAGAACGGCCTCGATGCTCGAAAGGGGTAGTGATACAACAGTCAGAGGCATGGCGGATGAGCTGATGACATGGATCTCAGCTGATCATGGTTTTGGTGAATCAGTGTGAAGAGTGGCATGAACGGTGTATTTGACCTCTCTTGGAAGAACCAGATCAGTGAAGATGACGTTGGCCCAGTCTTGTTCCGGGAGCTGAAGCTCTTGCGAAATGATAGTTCACTCTGGATGATTGTCATCCGCTATTTCTAGCAGAATAGAGAGACCGGTCAAATTCCTGTTTACGTTTCCTCAAACATACTCAGGATTAATAAGGACACTGAACGGCACGCTGGGACTGATAATGCGTGGTGAGGTGGCTGCCAGACGGTAGGGTGAAACAGGAACGATGTCCCCAACTAGATCAGGCTGAACGGAGGCAAATCGCCTGCATTGGTCATGGGTCAGTCTATAACAGTTCAGTAATTGAGTATCGAGGAGCCACTTGTGAAGTCCCTACTGGGTCAATATAGAATTGCCAACAAAATTGCGTCTCAACAAAGGTCCCTGGACCGCGCACCACGCCCTCCCCAACGCCTGTCGCCCAGGCAAATCACAATACTCGCATCCGAATACAAGTAGCTATCAACAACTTCGATGGTGACAGCTTTGTGGAAGGGCCATTCGTGGCCCTTCTGATCAAACCGCACAGAGAGGCCTTGACCCGGGGCGGACTCTTGCTCCGCTCGCAGCGTAATTGACATGTACTTAGCACTGACATAATTATCCGCCGCACGATTCGAGGTCTGGGAACGATTCCAGTCCTGGATTCAAGCGATGCTCAATTGGGATGTCAGTACGGTATTGGCTAGGGACATACACCCTGAGTAGATTTCAAATGTACCCTTGATCTAGGCGCTATTAGCGAGACCGGAGGCGACGACTTGAAAGTTGACCACGTCCTTGGTCCATTCCCTCTCGATCAGGATTTGTACGTCTCTCCAGGCGTTTTCTACGAAGGCTAGTGTTTTGCTATACTCATATAGACCTTCCGGCGCAAAGCATGGTCCAGCCAGCTTGTGACACTCCGCCACTGTAAGAGTCTTCATGCTGTCAGGAATAACAGCAGCGTAGTGGTGGTGAGGAGCGAGTTTTCATGACAAATGAATTACAATCACACGAGGTGCAGCTGATTTTCTTGATCCTGTCGTTTGACGATCGCGAGCATTCGAGACTACATAGTATAAGTGGTTGGCTGCTCCCAGATAGGTACAACTGGTCAGTGTATCACCGGTATGTAACGGTTCTATGGCCCATTTCAGTCGCATATGAGAAGAGATTTGGCGTGTTGGGGTAACTCAAATCACGGCGGGCGGCGATGTGAAGGTGGTTGGCTGCGAACCCTTCAAAGAAGGGAAACTGCTGTGTGGTCCGGAGGCCCAGGCTAAGTACGAATTTTGACTGATCTATTTGATAGGTATTTTCCTCTTTCACGAGTGTGCTTTACGACGTAAGTAATGTCCAGCTTCCTCCCGGCACTTCTGTTGCCTCTCCATCCACGAGAGCAATTTCTTGACCCGCGTCATCGCGTAGACTGCCGACCACACCAGGCAACGACACAGTCCCTACCGTGCCATTGGGTGTAGAGAAAGATAGAGCAACTACCAAATCAGAGCCAGCATTCGCCTGTACCTTGATAGAAAAATCACCAGCAGGGGCCACATAGCCGGCCTCCACGCTCGTCAATCCACCCAATCTTGGGGCCACGGCCCAAGTCCGTCCACCAGCTGACGCAATGTTGAGTCCCGCAGTTCGAAACATCAACAAGCTCGTCGGCCCTGTGCTCCACCCGTGCGCATGGCTGACACGAGCGTCATTCGTATATGGCGCATACACCAGGCTGCCATCCGCCGCATACCCCTCGATGAAGGTGCTATTGGTCATCCGCGGATCGTCCATCATGAACCCCCATTGCGTGCGGAGCAGCTCATGAGCGGCAGTGGCGTTGTTGGCGAGGTAGTGCGCAGCGGCCTCAAAGTAGCCGATGAACGGCGAGACTGTGGCCGGCGTGCTAGCGACTTCAGGAGCAGGTGCACCGTAAGGACCCCAGCGAGCGCGGAGGGCGGTGGTGATGGCGGCATTCTGCTGGGAAGAGGTCGTAAGGTTGGACAGGACGGCCCAGGCATTGCCGTCTTGAGGGTGGAGGGTGGTCGTTTCATTGTCCAAGTAGAGCGAAGAGGAGTTGTCCCAAAGAAGGGCGTTGGCGGCGGTCTTGATTTTTCCGGCCGCTAGAGACCAGGTGGTGGCTGATGCGCTGTCATTTAGGACAGTTGCTAGCTCGACACCTTTGTTGAGGGTATAGTAAAGGATAGCGTTTGCCTCGATGTTCTGGAGATTGTCAATGACCCACCAGATGTGCACAGCTGAAAATGCTATTGTCTACTCACATGTCCACCCATGCCAACTCGTAACCAGTCTGCTGTCGTAGTAACATTCATCAACCCCGTACCATCGACGTGCCCAAGCGAGAATTCCAGGCCTAGCGTAAAGTTTTTCCAGACACTCTGTAGGTATCCTAAGTCTTCGGTATAGTCATAGTACAGGCCAATGTCAAGCAGGTTGTGCAGGTGGTACGTGAAGCTGTAGATGTTTTCGGCTTGTTGGAACGGCGAACCCGCGTATGGCAAGGCACCGGATGAGTTTTGGAGGGCGAGGAGGGAGTCAAGCGAGTTACGAATTGATACCATGTCACCAGTGCTGACGAACATGCTGGGTGCGGTCACGACAATGTCTCCAGGCCCTAGAAGTGGATCAGTATACTCCTCAAGTGCATCACAAGCAACGAGTGCTGAGACGTACAGACGAGCCGGTCCCTTTTGGCCCCGTCAACTAGGGCTGTCTTGCCGCCCGTGATGGTATAATTGTTGTACCAAGGAATGGTCACGGGTAGTTCGATAACTTCAGTGGAGTTGATGATCTTGAGCCATATCAGAGAGTCGCCGTGTGTCGGGTCGATGGAGCATAGCTGACATGTGTACGCTCCTATGAGGTCGCCGATCAGCCTTCTGTCCAAAACCGTCGATAACTTGTCGAAAAGACTTACCAGCATACCAGATCCGGTTCAACAATTGATCGTTACTATGGAAATAGCCTGTATACGCCTGTAAATCCTGCTCCGGCGCAGCAGTGAACCTTACCTCTACACTTTGCACCTCTACTGTGCCACTAGAATTGCTCACCACGCTCAAATACCGAAACGCACCACGGTCAAATTCTCTCCCCACGGTGTACGTCCCGGGGCCGTCTCCCACGGACAACCACAATGGGGAGTCCAAGCCGGCATCCGCAGTAGCATCCGACGCAGCGCCGTTGATCCACAAACTGCTCTCGGTGAAGGTTACGCCCAGGATAGCGTCCGGTGACGAGACAGAGCCAACAGTGATGCTGACAATGCCGCCGATGTTTTTTTGATAGTCAAAGGTAATGGAAGAATTTCCTTTGAAAATGGCGGGGCCGGTGGTGTTGGTACTGCTGAAGAGGAGGGACTCTGGATTGGTGACGGTGCCATTTGTGCGATAGACAGAAGGCGGGTATATTGTGCGAGAAGAGGGTGCGAGTATGTGATCGCTGTATGGGGTCACGTCGGCGAGGCACGCCGGGAGGGCCAGAGCGGTAAATAGAAGTGACCACATGGATGAGATTGACACTGTCACGCTGTGTTCACCACCAACTCGGCAAGACGAAGCTTGTATGGCCGGCGGTACGATTCAAAACTAGAAGATATTCTCAGCTTTATATACTACTCCGGCCATCGTTGCTAGCATCGAGGCCCCGTCGTTGTCTACCGCATTTATTACTAGTTTGCGCGCCGTTCGCCATGACTTCAACCCGAGCCACCCGAGACCTCGAGATCACAATCGCAATGTTGAACATGCGGTTCACGTGGTCGGCAACTAATTTTTCTTAGCAGCTGTGGTTACCCAATGATGTGTCTTGAAGTATACATAGTAGGAAGACAGGTGGAGCCCCTGCACCCCAGATTTCCCCGGAATTTGGGGAAGAGAGAGGGGGATTGATGACGCTTGCCGTCCACATGAGAGGCCTTGGGAAGGCGTGGTAATGGAAGTGGTCCACAGCAGACTGGAGTACTTGATGTCTGGAAATTAGGCAGACCCCGAGGTCCAAAACAAAGGCATACCCATAGTCGTACTGCTCTTGAAGTCTTGGACGGGAGAAAATAACCGAGCTTTGCTCTTGGATTGGTCAGCACTGGCCCAATATGTGTCGGGTAATTTTATTTCTTATTTTTGTTCCTCTCGGTTGACTCTCTTGCCGGCGCACCGACAGGGAAACTGTATTGTTCTTCAAACGTACAATTGGCGCAGTGTGGTTTTGTTTGGGGCAATGGCCGTGATTTGAAAGAAGGATCAGTTTCACCGCGGAGTGAACAGCATGTTGCTGCCCCCCGCCGCCGGCTTACCTCGCTACGTGGGGTTTCCCAGTTGGCGTCCGGAAGAATTGGTGACCGGGCCGAGTTACGGCCCGCGACCGGGGGCAACCGGTCGTCAAACTGGCCAAGCCGGCCTGGGTTCAGGGTCGACCTTGCCATGAGCCAGTCGCAGCGGGTTGTGCTCTACTACCTAGGTACCTAGGCCTGCCAGGCGGCCAGGTAGGTGGTGGATGGCCGTCGCGGAAAGGAGGGACGGGAAGGTGCTGATCCCAGATCTTGGAGTCTTGGAAAAAAGCTTGTAGACCTCCTTCCTCTAACCTTGCCTTGAACTTGCTACTTAAGCACGGAAAAGTGTAAGGTAAGACACATGTAATCCTGCAGCTAGGCGCTAAATAGGCGGTAGGAAGTAGGTATGGCAACCTCAATTACTATAAAAATTAGCTAGGTATTCTTGTAGTACTGCCATGCACTGTCCGACTGAAGGTTATGGCCAGCGTCGGCGTCCACACAAACCGAAAATGATGTCATTGACAGCCCAGCCCATTGCGTCATGGTGGGCCGTAGCGCACTGTAGGCCCGATTAGCGTCTTTGTCATATGGTACAGTAGTAGATGCTAACAAGAGTTGCGGTGTGCTTGTACGAGGCCATGTTATCGCCCTGTCGCCCCGAACCAGAAAACAGAGCCAGACAAGTGCGGCTCTTTCTTTTTGCTGGTCCTTTGTTATCCCTCACATTTTCATGAGTTGCTTTAGCCTTGCCTAGTCCCCCGCATTCGACAAGTCTACTACTGCGCAGTACCTATGCAGTGGTTTGTGCCTCCTGTGTTTCCTGCTTGGCAGTAAACTCGTAGATATCTCTGCTGCGCACATGACTATCTATCGTTGCAGACCGGAGGGTCCGAGTGGTCCCCGATGCAACAGCATGGCCAGACTCGTGCAGCAAAACACTGATGAAAAGTGGGCATACCGCATCCTCCCCATGGGCAACTCCCACAGTTTTGTGGCTCTTGTGGAGGAGCAACCCTGGGGCCTGGGGATATCTGGAACTGGCTTTTACTACGCAGTATGTCCAGTACAGCCGGAGAAGAATGAGTACAGCAGGATTACAAGCAGTAAGCTTACGGCAGCCCTAAGAAAGTTCCAAGTTCCCAGTTCCCACCAGGTCCGTTGGTAGTCGATCGTAGCCAATATCACCCTACCTCAAATGCTAAGTTGCACCTGCATGTGCGCGCGCACACTTGGACATCAGTTATCCATGGTGTATATCTAGTGACGTCTTGTCCTCCTTTCGTTTTCGTCTCCCGTCGTTCTTTCTCTCTTTGATCATTCATCCCCCTTCCCGACCAAACTCCCTCCTGGCATCTGGCATCAGGCAACTGGCACCTCGCGCCTGCCACCCCTTCCCCCTGCGCCATTCCTGGTCTCCTAGACATGCTTGCGACATAGCTGCTTGACCTTCCATTCACCATCCATCCATCCATCCATCCTTCCTTCCTTCCCTCCCTCCATTCCAGTCAAATCCGTTTGCGGTCGGACCCACTCACCCCGCCAACACCACCAAAGACAACAACACAGAATACTAGCAACACTCCTTGGAGATATTTAAGTGATATTTATCTCACTTAACGACGTCATTCCCATTGTCTTCAACATCTCCTCTGTACTCTGTACTCTTCTGCCATCATGGCCGTTCCAACAGACTCCTCGCCGTCTGATGAGCACCATGAGAAGGGCGCTACCGAAGTCCCTTCGCATGGGAAGCGCGAGCTCACCCTCGCCATGTGCGAGGCTGACACTCCCTTCGCTTGGCCCAAGTGGAAGAAGTGGTGGGTTCTGACCGTCATCTTCCTGGTCCAGACCTCCATGAACTTCAACACCTCTCTCTACTCCAATGGCCTGAATGGCATCTCGGAAGAATTCGGTGTCTCAGCCCAGGTCGCCCGTCTCGGCGCAACCCTCTTCCTAATCCTCTATGCCTTCGGCTGCGAGCTGTGGGCCCCTTGGTCCGAGGAGTTTGGCCGCAAACCCATCATGCAGGCGTCGCTATTCCTCGTCAACATGTGGTGTTTGCCCGTCGCCCTGGCCCCGAACTTTGGCTCGCTGCTCGTCGGCCGCTGTCTCGGTGGCCTCTCCTCCGCTGGTGGCAGTGTGACCCTGGGAATGATTGCCGACATGTTTGACGCAGACCACCAACAGTACGCCGTAGCCTACATTGTTCTTTCCTCTGTCGGTGGCTCCATCCTTGGCCCTATTGTCGGCGGCTTTGTCGAGTACTTCCTCCCCTGGCGCTGGACCATCTGGATCCAGCTCATCTTTGGCGGCACCGTCCAGCTCCTTCACCTCTTGACCGTTCCCGAGACCCGTACCACCGTCGTCTTGACCAAGATTGCAAAGAAGCGGAGAGCTGCCGGCGAAGACGTCTGGGGCCCCGATGAAATTACTCCTGTCTTGAAGCGCATGGACTTCCACGAGATCCTCCAGACCTGGTACCGGCCCTTCAAGATGTTCGTCACCGAGCCCATCGTGCTCGTTCTGTCTCTTCTCAGTGGCTTCTCCGATGCTCTGATCTTCATGCAAATTCAATCCTTCAGCCTTGTCTATGCCCAGTGGGGCTTCAATGCATGGCAGCTGGGCCTCGCCTTCATTCCCATTGGTATCGGATACTTGGTCGCCTGGGGCTCCTTCATTCCCGCCATCCGTCGCAACAAGGCCCAACGCCTGGCCAAGCCTGGCGACGAGCACGCCCAGTACGAGAGCCGCCTCTGGTGGCTGCTCTTTACCGCACCTTGCCTGCCCATCGGTCTCCTGATCTTCGCCTTGACCTGCAACGGGCCTCCCATTCACTGGGTTGGCTCCATGTTCGCCTCGGGCATCATCGGCATTGCCAACTACGCTATTTATATGGCCACTATCGATTACATGATCTGCGCGTATGGGCCCTTTTCCGCATCCGCCACAGGCGGCAATGGCTTCTCTCGCGACTTCCTCGCCGGTGTACTCACCAACGCCGCCACTCCCTTTTACCAGAACATCCCTGGGCCGCAAAACAAGCCGCTCGAGAACGCATCCTTTATCCTCTTTGCTGTTGCCTCCCTCTTGGTGGGGGCGGTATATGCCATCTATTATTACGGGCCCACTCTGCGGCATCGGTCGCCATTCGCCCAGACGCTTGCAAAGGAGAGTGCGGAGCGCAAAGGGACCTATAACCTTGCCGAGAAGCAAGAAATCTCACACACCAAACCAGATACACCATCACATGGTGCACGCACGCCAACACACGCCACACGCCCCAAACTCGGGCCTGGATCACGGACTAGCTCGTACCAGATCAGCAAGGACGTGGCGAGCAGAACGGCAAGCCGGAATGCGAGTCGTGCACAGAGTCGGGCGCATAGTCGGGCGCACAGCTTTGATGAGGAGCGTGATGTTGAAGACGATGAGTTGACGACACCTGGTCATGGCCACACGGGCACGCACCATGTTCAGCACGCGGAGTTGGAGAATCGTCTGAACAAGCTAGGGCGCATCCAAAGCGAGGTGGAATAGAGTCCCCTTCGGCTGGAATAAGCATCCAACTGTGCAGCAGAATATACAGAGCATACATGCTCAGAGCGATTATATACGGTCAAGGAGAACAGTAGTGTGTGCGGCCTAGCTTTGCCCCAAGGCGTTCTGGGCTGGGTTTGGACACACAAAGGAATAACAATGGGCATGAGCTTGAATCGCACGGCGATGAGTACAGCATCATCCATGGAATTGTGTATC
Organism: Gnomoniopsis sp. IMI 355080; assembly: GCA_027946555.1. Lineage (NCBI taxonomy): Eukaryota > Fungi > Ascomycota > Sordariomycetes > Diaporthales > Gnomoniaceae > Gnomoniopsis > Gnomoniopsis sp. IMI 355080. The sequence continues at coordinate 21,674 of JAPEVC010000238.1, read as the reverse complement.
AAGCAATGGAGTGGCTACTACCTAGGTCTGTAATGATGTAGAACCTAGATACGTGTTGGTTGGCTATACAGATACCCAATACCACAAATTTCTTTTTCTATAGCCTGACCCTGCGGGCTCTTGTGGAAAACGTTCAATGCATTGTGACTGGTATTCGTGTAACGTGGCGCGTGGGCCTGGGTGAAGTGTGTTTCATAAGACGTATTTGGCTAAGGACGGAGATGATTGCTCCTTCTTGCCATCATATCGCTGTTTGCAAAGAGGAGTATGATGATGAGGATGGCGAAAAGGGGTTGTTCGAGGAAGGCAGCAGGCTTTCGGAGGAGAGGTCACTGCAAGTTGCAACTACATGCCTCGAGTACGTCTGGCTTCAGCAACAGACAACTGTATGCCTCGTTCTGTCACGACTCGCAAGATGTGTTGGTTTAATTGCTTCTGGCTTACGTACCTAGGTACCCAAGTTTGGGCTCTTTGGGCTCAGGGAGGTTCAGGGAGCAACAGCGCAGAGAAGCAAATAGATTGTGAGTCTCTGCCGAGTTCCGTTTATTGTACGAAGATTTTCAGAAATGGGCAAGGTCGTGTGCGCCGTACGTGAGCTTTGTTCGTCCCCATCATTCAGTACCTACCCAGGTAGATAGTGGGGTGCTACTACTTAGGCACGCGGCTGACTGAAGCTGTGTCGATTGGGACGAGATATCAGGATGCAGCAGCGCATACTGTAACAGCACTGGCTATCGCTGATGCGCACTTTAGATTTTGCGCTTGCCTTCAGGGTATACAGGATTCCAGGAAGAAAAGCCAATGGGCAGGAGGAGAAGACGCATATTATCGGTGGAGGGGCATGGAGCATTTTGAATTCGGCAATTGCGTTTATGCTAACCCTAAAGACTCTCGCTGTTCTTCTATAAGAGTTAACATGATCAATTGGAAACAACATTAGGCCTAGACATTCCCATCCCGACCTACCCCCACCAGGCTTCAAGAGCTGTTCGCGGTAGACATCAGAAGTGATGCTACAAGCGTTTGGAAGGGGCAGCTCAAAAATCATCAGCCTCTTATTCGCCATTTAAAGCATCTATCTTTTCAATTCCCCTCTTAGGGAGACTTGGATATGATTCGATTTCCCTCATGAATCCCTAGTCACAAACTGCTTTCGAAATGAAGTGTTTCGGGGGCAGTCTTTCGTGAAATCCCAGCTCTGGCCGAGTTGATGAGTTCTTTGTCCCTCTCTGCCCACCAATATCTCTCCCAATCTTGTCCCTGCTCTTTTAGGTGGCCCTGATAGACATTTCTGTGTAAAACCACGGCCCCCAAGAGAATCTGGGTGAATCGATCATCATTCAACATATCAATTTTCTGGCGAGCGCAATAGCCATCCTTCACCTGCGTCCACGCAAACCCTTTATGCCAATAGCGAGCCTGCATAAGACATGACAGACATCATTACATCTTCGTGAAGGCGAGCGTGGAAGCCATGGTCACGGTACCTGATGCATCACACTGGGAGATCATGAGTGGCAAAGCTGGCTGGCTTGCTGGCCTAAAAATAGTTCCAATGTGTATATTTCTCGCCATGGACTCGTTACTATGTATAACGCACGTGTCAAAATGCGACATGACTGACTAGCTATACGGCGAACATCGTGTAAGAAATGGTGCCGAAAGCCCGAAAGTTGGGCCGCAATACTTTCGTGCGAACCCTGACTGGAACAATTTACTTAGTACCTACTAAGCCTAAAATTATATTGTTGACACAAGATGAACTTTCACGAGCGTAGGGATTGTTTGAGTCAAGATGGCGACATCGATTCATGACAGCAGGGCGGGCGGACACCGGCTTATCCGCCAAAGGAAGAGTAGAAAGTTGGGTACGGGACAGTGGACCCGGTAGCCGCATCGTTCCGTAACCTGTGGGTTTCGGGGAGGAGTTAGGGAACTTAATTCACAAGCACAGTGACGTGTCGGTATAGCCTCGACACAATCTGTGCAGAAACAGATCTCGTCTGATTTCACAAGCAGTATGTGACGGCGACGATGGAAGATGGCCGGACAGGGTCCGAGGCTCGAGCGGAGCTTGGTATTGGTGGGTACTCGTAGAAAGGAGAGAAAAGGAAGGCTGAGTGAGGCCCAATTGCTTATCTGCCTCTGGCGGCAGCCGATGCTTGAAGGATCACAAGCTTAGGAACACAAATATAGGTGGTGTATCAGGGAGTGGTGATGGGGGAAAGAAAAAAGCAAAAAGGACACAAAAAAAGAAGGGGAAAAAAAAGGTGACTGTGACTCGGGCAAGACGGCTGGACGGCTGGCAGTTCGGGGATAGAGACTCTCCTCACTACTTCTGGAAGTTTGAGCTTGAGACATGTGGACTTCCCTTGACTGCTGATGACTGCTGAAGTTATCACGGACCATCGGATTGATGAAGTGGTGGATGCTGTCATTTTTCGGATCGGAGGTGATCGGGCGGGCGAGCAAGGTCCGGGTGTCTGCTCTCTGGCTCTCCGTCAACCTCTGGTGGTGATGATGCAAAATGCAGGGCGAAATTGGGAGGTGCCGATTCTGTTCTCGCACCGAAGCTGCTACAGCCAACGCGGACAAAATCCTTGCAACCCCTCCAAGAGGCGGCATGTGACGAAGACAACGCCACGCACTGCTGTCCCACTGAAGTCTGGGGCCCGAAACTGATGTGACGGAATGAGAAGTAAACTGCATATCTAGGTACTGATTACATAGTACCTGGTCGCTGGTATACGTACATTATCAGACTATCTAATAGACTTTCATAGGTGCGCCAGAGTCCAAAGTCAATCAGATTGGCCCAGTTCGAGGTCTTCCGCGGGGTTCCACATGCACTCATTCGCTGACTTGGCCTGATCCGGAGCTCATTCGACGTGGGCGGAAAATTGTTGTCGCACGTTTTGCTCCGAGCCACACTTGGCAAACATTGTCTGGACAAATATGCCGTTGATCAGATCATGGTAAAGAAACAAAAATCCTCCGAAGGCGTCTTTTTTGCATGAATGAGAGAGGAGTGACAGATGCTTAAATGGTCTGCCACGTGCGGCAACGAACCAGCCAAGCGCCTCCGCTCCCAGCACTGCGGATCGCACTTGCAACCCAGTGTGTGTGCTTTACGTGACCGACCACTACCAGCCCTGCCAGCCTGCCAGCCTGCCAGTCCGGCGGCCCCACTACGTAGGTAGGGCCGTAGGGGCGGTATGCCATAATACGTGGATCACAGCCTTCGGTTAGAGAACTGCAGTCAGGTGTGCACGGAGGCAGCGGAGGGTGGGCTGTGCTAGTTGTGCCTTGGTGGATATCTCGCCCCAACCTGCAGCTGCGCTAGAGATGCTGCATGTGAGGAATTTCCGGTCACAACCATTTGTGGACACTTGCTTACTATTAGGTACCTAGGTATGTCGCAGTACATAGTACACGGCAAGGCCATAATTGAAAAGGTACCTAGGTACTATGGAAAGAACGAAACTTATAGTCCGTTAAGGTAATAGTGTCTTGACATTGTGCACATGTTCGTCTTATTATGGCAGTTCTGAAAATGACTGGCTTTGCTTGCTGTACACAGTGTGTTGCGACCGAACCCTTTCTTTTCGCAGACCGGGAGTACCTTAGTAATAATGTACTGTACAAAGTATACAACACACAAGCGAAAAAAAAAGAAATGGGATACCGGGGGGGTTGAAGACCGAGACTGCGGTGCACGATGCGAATGGGGAAAAGCCAGAACCTCAGCCCTGCAGTGGCTCTCATGAAGAAAACGAACTGTGGCAGGGATCAATCGTGGACTCGTAGTTTTGTTGAAAGCTATTTGGTAGTATTCTCATCGCAGGCATACCATCTTTCTAATATGCAGCGTATGCATTTGGGAGGACAACAAAATTGTGAGATCACTTCCTCAGCTTCCCACTTGCAGCCTTGCGCGTTCTTTGTCGCCAGATGGACAAGTGAGAGATCGACCTCGTCAATCGGGCATGCAAAGCATCAGGCAAATCCGACAATCCGAACGATCAGTCCGCGTGTCATGCCTGGTCTGCCCTGCAGTATGAGCCCACATGTCAGCGGCCCCACGCTCCCGCTGCCGGGATATGTTTCAAGTATAAAATCAAGAGGAGCGAGACGGCGAAAGTTTCGGCCAGAGCTGTCTTCTGCACGCTGCCAGGGTCGTAAATAGGGCCAGTTCGTACCTGACGCCTCGGAAATGCTTGTTCTGGAAGATTGTTGCGGGAAGACCTCCACCTTCGGGAACTTGCTCTGCCCCAGTAAATTGATGAAAGAAACCGGCAATGTAATGAATGTCACTCTGGAAGCCCCTTGGCTGTCTGAAGAGTTACGACGAAGCGTGGAGCCAGGAGTAGAGAGTCGACGTATAGCCAACGTATTGTAGCGGATTGCTGGCAAATTCTTGTGCGAGCCTGTCTACTCGTTGCACAAGCACTGCACAATGACTGACTGCACAGTGCACATTGCTTCGCGCCCTCGCCCCGGAAGGTTTTGCTCACACCACAATGCACAGACCAGGATCGTTTTTGTTCTGGTTCCCGGAGCTACGTCTCTTTTTAGCAACTACAAAGTACATGACAAAATTCCCTGGCGAAGATTACAGGATTCGTTTGCGCAACAAGCCTTCCCGTCCTCGGCAGCCCTGCCTTCACAAGCGCATTCGCGAAGACCCGATCTCCATATTTTGCCAGGCCCACCACCGTCCAGACCGTCGTTTAACATGTCCTTCCTTCTACCCTTTCCCTTTTGTCCCCTTCTCGTGGGCCAGCATGTAGCTCAGCACCAATGGAGTCGATCATGAACTTCCCTCGCGGTGACGACGATGATGTTGTGTACTATAATCCCGCGGGCGAGATCTATACCGGTCTATGGATTCTGTTCGCCGCTTCCACTGTCTTCCTCTCCCTAAGGCTGTGGTGCAAGCTCACCCGTCGCCATGGCCTATGGTATGACGACTATGTTCTGCTGACTGCCTATGTGAGTGATTGCGCAACACAAACAGTGTCCCCTTGCTGCATGTGGTCCATACTGATTGGCGTTAACTTAGCTTGTGCTCATGACGACCGACATCCTCATCACCATTGAATATGCCACAGGATACGCCAAAGGCTCATGGGACGACCGCATGCACATCCTCATCAACACCTCGTCCATCGGCACAGTCATTGGGCAGGCTGTGAGCAAAACGGCTTTTGGCGTGACCTTACTCCGCATGGTTGAATCGAAATGGCAGGTTGCCATCCTATGGTTCTGCATCATCAGCATGGACGGGATTGCCTTCAGCAAGTGCATCTTTCAGTGGGCCAAATTGTGTGGGGAAGACGACTATCAGCAATGGTATAGGATTCAGGGATGGTGTCTTGATTACAATTTCGACCAAAATTGGAAAGAAGTTGGCAACAGTGAGTGGGCGGGCCATTTCATCAGCTCTCGAGCTGGAGAGTACCTTTACAAGACACGTTCATCGCTAATGCCGCCACCCATCAGTCTACAATATCTTTATGGATTTTATCTTTGCTCTTTTCCCTTGGTTCATAACATGGCGGTTGAACCTCAAGAAAGCTGAGAAGATAGCCCTCTGCGTAACGCTGAGCCTTGGCATAGTGTGAGTGTCCTGGTGTCGCACGAGTAGTCGCCGCCACTGGTTCGTCCTTTGCTGACTGAGCTCAATTAGCGTTGCAATTATCACCGCGGTCAGGACCTGGTGGAAGGACACACCTCTTATGCATGTCCATGACGAATGGTACATGTGGCGCGATGCAGTATCGGAAATATGGTAGGTTTTTAGATCTGATCTTCGATTTCGTGATTTCGTGGGCCGTTCCGCGCCGGTGTCAGCCGCTAATGCCAATTATTGCAGGTACTCTGCTGAAGTCGCTGGCACAATCATGGTCCAGTGTATTCCCGTGCTTCGACCTTTCGTGAAAGACCTCCACACCTCCTTGACATCCAGAAAATTGGCCGCTTCAGAGCCATCAAAGGGATCCACCTGGCGTGGAAGTACACTCATTGAGAAGAAAGAAGCGAGCTCTCTCTTTTCGCGAGACGAGGAAAGCGGGCAGAAGAGTGCCGGGAGGTTCGAGTTGGCGGAGATCCCTGAGGAAACCTCCCGGGCTGGTGCCAACAAATTGGGCTACTCAGCCGAAGCCTACTACTCGCCATCGGAAGTCGAGCTTGGTATACAAGCATCCCACACACAACCACTCCACGTAAAGGCACCAAGAAAGGAAAATTGGCCACTTTAGGGTGCTGAGGGACAAGGTATTTTGGGTATAAGGGCATCAACGTTGTTTCTTTAGTACCTATTATATACATATATATATACATACACTTGAAACATCCACGATACATCCAAATTTTGGTAAAGCATCTTGTCATATTTGTTCAGCCCTGGAATCTCCACATGGTAAGCGGTGGTCTACTTGTTACAATACTCAACTTCCTGGAACGCAACACTCCCTGGACAAGGCGGCGATGCGCGCCACGTGGGCCACTACGAGCTACGACTAAAGCAATCGTGACAATGCAAGAGGCACCATTGGATTTACCCAGTCACCAAGATGCGTCTTGAGCTATTTCTATTACATCTCTTCTGTCCCCTGGAAACCCGGAGTCCCAGAATGGAACATCAGAAGTAATCTTGATCTCCCATTACTCATATCTACATGTATCTCGTCGAATATCTGTCACTCCATCGATCTCTGTCATAATTTTCTGACAGTGTGTATACCAAAGAATTCCAATATTGCAATCACCGGCGGAGAATTACATAGCGTGCGAGCTGCAGTGGATTCACTTAGGCATACAGTTATGATTTCTACGTCAGCGTAGTCCCTCCTATTCTCTAGAAAGCGGTACTTCTGCAGAATGTAAATTGGACTGGCAGTTCACCTCAAGCTCGTCGGAATTACATGCACGGGGCATGATGTGAGGCAAAAGATCTACCAAGCAGGAGCGACCTCGTAACATCTACGTAGCCCAAAGCAAGTCAGCGCTCGAGTTAGGTAGACTTTTCACTCACAATGAAGTGTCAATGTGGATTCGGCTGCTTTTATACTGACTGGCCGATGGAAGCGATGGAGAGCTGGGGCAAACTGACGGTAGCCTTCTCTCGTCTCATTTGTTTTCCTTCTAAGTTTGCGAAATTCAAGCGGTCGAAGATTTGCGCGAATAATGCAGACGCTACGTGCTTCCGGAATTCTTTTCATGTCAGTTACCTTGGAAGACGTGCAATCGAGTCCTGTGGCTAAAAGTCTTACCCAAGTTACATGAGCTTTATCTGCAACTTGTAATTCCTTGCGATCAATTTCCAGCCCAGGCCTGCTGTGGCTTCTGGTCAGCGCGCCCTGAATGGCGAAAACATTGGACAATTATACCAACGCTCTCACGGCCTCTGGAAGACGCCACCCCGGCTAGGAACTTTAAATTGCAAGCGTTCGGGCAACAATCCCATACAAGGCCATGGCCAGCCAAATTTGGAAAGAGGCTGTGGACAGCATCCCGTAGTAGGGCACGCGTTAGTATACATCACTCCCGGTTGGAAATATGCACCTTCAAAACATCGTGCAAGCACCACGAAAACATATTGAAATACTGTCCTCATTGCGATCGTCGTCCTCCTTCGACTTGGACTCGATGAATTCGTTGGTCTCTAATAATTGGCAATTTAACATGTGAATAAAATGCCAGACTGACCATGCCAGGTGTCTGGTTTCAGCTATCTCCCTCTGGCCTATCTTCTCAATGTAGAATGTGCTTACAGTGAGCGAGCCCGTACGTCAGTAGAAGCGATGAAGCCGAGGAGTAGCACATAAAAATATTCACGAGCAGAAGCCTGGTTTCATGTTCGGAGCTCATGAAAGGGGCGTGAGAGAAGATACGACGTTCTGGAAGAATAACTTTCCCAAGTATTCATGCACAAGAATCGGAATATGGAATTCCATAATTGAGAACAACACCAACTGTAAAGATCAATACAAAACCTTGGAAGGACTGCTTTCATCTTTTTATTAATTCAAAAAGAAGACATACACCTATTGAGTGAAGGCTACCTAGGTAGGTACATGCCGACTATGTAGTCTATTACAGTTACTATAGCATTAGCTAGTCCGATGGCAGTTTCTAGTGGAATGTGTATGACTTTACTTGTGTTTATTGGCTTTTCCCTCACATAGTTGCTTCTTTCCAACTGTCAAAGGTATTGGTGGTGTGATACCTACCTATGCCACCTGTGAGCAGTGTACACATATTCTCGTCAAACTTGGGCTATTTTGGCTTATGTGGTGAGGCCCAAACCTCTACAATCCTATGCAGCTGCTAACGGAGGCAGGTATGCAACGTCTAAGGGAGATAGCCCAAAAGATAGCTCGAGTTGAACTTGGATAGCCCTGAAGGGCACGCATAAATGGGTTCAGCGCAATCCGAAGAAAATACGGACTTGCCGGATACATGCCTTACAAATACCGGACGTGTTTCCACAACAGGGAAACGAAACAGATTTGTTGTGGAATTCTCCGAAACATCAACAAACAATCATAATGACGTGTTCAGGGAACGGGCGACCGGACACGATCCAGAAAACGGAGAAACCATTTCGCTAACCCGCTGTTTTCAAAGACTCACGAGGCCTCATAGCGGTCTTTTCCCTAGAATCCCATCTAAGCGCTTAGTAAATCTTCCTCAATCGATGATAGATTCGGCCGAGAAGGGGTTGGCGCGTGGGATGGCAACCATGCATGCTCTTCGTATTATCGCCCCCTTTCACGGCCTTGCCAAGTCGGGCACAAGCGAATGGTCGCTCCACAAAAGCTTCGAGGCTCCCAGACTCATCCTAGTGCCAAGTTCGGCCAAGCTCAGAGTTCCGAGGACCATGGTATAAGCTCTCTGACAGAAGCTTGGTCGTTTAATGCCAAGAGCCAAGAGATGAGAATCGATCTCGCGTCAGAGTGTCGACTGTTCACTAAGATCCATGTGAACTGTCTCTCAAACGCAAACCTTAGACAATCGCCCGTGACGAGGCGGGGCGCTCATGGTCATGAACATTCCATGAACGCAAGCTTTCCATCAAGGCGAGACGCTGACCTGCTCAACCGAAATGAAACTCAGGCTTCGCGGTCCACTGCAGACGTTCCTGTCAGGCAGGCTCCCTTACTTATCAACTGCATGTCGTCTGCGGTCGTCCTCAAGCGGACCGTGACATCCCGTGTTGAGCCGCAGAGTTGCAACTGCTTCCCTCTGGACGCGCCCAGGCACTCGGGCACCGCAGCTTTTCCGCACGAGGATTGGCGCATCATCTCGGTTCGGGTGATGATGACCGAAACGAAACATATGGGCACGATCTCCTCATGGGTGATTCCGCCATGGTCCCCCCTGCTTGCCAAGGGGTTGAAACGCACAGACTCCTGAAAATCCCCTGGAGAGGCATGTCTTTTATCCTTTGCATAGCTGATAACGCCCCATTTTCATAGCGCTGCGTAGTAGGTCGTTACTTGTACATAGGATATGTACGGTACTGAATGTAGGTATGCATTCTACCTGGGAACTCTCTACCAGCTCACTACTCCAGGAGCATCTAGTTGAAGCTGCGGGATATCTGCAACACAATACATGACTTATTCCACCTGTCAGCGTGCTCAGGCTTCCAGTATTGCACACTAGTTCACACCAGAAACGTCCTCGTAAGCACCTGTAATTAAAGGAGCCGGGCCTACATCCCCATGCGCCGCGTTTGTTTAACGAAGCCGAGAGACTGGACCCGGGTGGCCGGGGCCCTTGTTGAAATGCAGGAGCACTTCATAAACAAAACATCTGGGTCCGAGGTGGCTCCACTTCCAACATCCACGATGATGCTGGGTTGCTTCGCCGTCCACTTACTCATGGTATACAATTCCGTACATAAGGCTCTGCCATCTTCACAAATGATCTCGAGTTCCAAAAGCTCTGCCTTCTTTCATCATTCCTCATTCATTCCTTGCCTCCGCACGCCCGGTTGCGTCCAATCTTTCAGATTTTGTTCAAGTATTTTCTCTCGTTCTGTAGTTGTGTGCTCGTACCACTCACTCACCCACTTCGTCAACAACAACAGCAACAGCAACAAAACATGCGTTCTTCTACTATTATCCCTCTGGCCGCGGCTGTGCTGCCGGCCGTCATGGCCCGTCCAAACGGGGCCGTTTTTCAGCGAGGATGGGGTGGCGGCGGCCCAGGTGGAGCGGGAGGTGAAGGTGGCTTTGGCGGCTTCGGGGGTGGCCAGCAGTCTGTAGGAGGAGGTTACGGAGGGAGCAGTGGTCCGTCTACAGCCGGTAAGAACGCCTTGACGTGTTTCTTTATTTGTTGATTGGTGACTGATGCTCCTCAGATTCCGGTGATGACTCCAGCTACACATCCGAGCCAGCTGTGCCTGCGTACACTAGCGCCGCCGCCGCAAGCACGGTAGATGTCGCTCAGGCCCAGGCCACTGGTGGAGGCTACTCCTATGCGGCTGCGAGTGCGACCGCCACGGGCTCATCCGGCTCCTCGTCCGGCTCTTCGGGCTCTTCGGGTGGCTCAGGCTCTGGCACTGCCATCAGCTCTTTGGCAGGTGGCTCGGGAGTTGGTGGGACGACTTGTACTGTCACGGCGGCTGCTGATGCCTCCGCATCGGCCGACTCGTGCTCCAACATCTTGCTGCAGGATGTCACTGTCGCGGCCTCCGAGGGCCTGACTCTCACCGTCCCCAGTGGTGGTGCTCTGCTTTTCGGCGGCACAATGACTGTCGAGTACACCCCCGACACGGACTACACTCCCATTGTGCTTTCGGGCTCTAACGTCAAGGTGGCCGGTCTCGCAGGGGCTGTGATTGATGGCCAAGGCGCGCAGTACTGGGATGGCGAGGGCTCCAATGGCGGCACGGACAAGCCTGACAAGTTCATCTCACTTGACGATGTCGACACCATGACCTTTGAGCAGCTGACCATCCAGAACTGGCCCACGCACTTGTTCTCCCTGTCGGGCTCGGACTTGACTATCAACAACCTCATCCTGGACAACAGTGCCGGCGACGAGACCGACTCTGATGGGGATGCGTTAGGCCACAACACGGACGCCTTCGACGTCTCTAGCATGACTGGCTTGTACGTGTACGACGTAACTGTCTACAACCAGGATGACTGTGTGGCCGTTAACGACGGTTCCGACATGGTCTTCGAGAACATGTACTGCTCCGGTGGTCATGGCTTGTCCATCGGCTCTATCAAGACGGGCAAGACCGTTTCCAACGTCACCTTCAAGGATTCTTCGGTAGTTAACTCAGAAAACGGATGCCGTATCAAGACCTACGACGACGCCACGGATGCTTCTGTCTCAGACATCACGTACTCCGGAATCTATCTGAGCGACATCTCCGACTATGCAATCGATGTCCAGCAGGACTACGAGAACGGCTCCCCTACCGGCGACCCAGGCTCTGACTGCACCATTTCTGGTGTCACCTTTGAAGATATCACGGGAACTGCGTCTGGCGATGATGCCTACAACTACTACATCCTTTGTGGTGATGGGTCTTGCACGGACTTCACTTGGTCTGGAATCGATGTGACAGGTGGCTCCACAAGCTGCACGCCAAGTGGAAGCATCTGCCCTTCATCTTAAACTATTGGGCGGTGAGCTTCGAGAAAGGGTAATGGGGAGGTATGGAAGAGTGTTTAATTATTCCCATGTATATACTAGCTGCAAGGCTTGCTAAGCGAGTCTTGAACATACTTAGACAGGACACACTTTCTACGTATTGAATGTGATGTCCTCACAATCTGCGCCTCTCTTTTGGTTTTTGTGAAGTCCGCGGCCAGGAAACTCATTACTGGCTTGCTTGTGTCAGAATTTCAGCCTTGACTTATACAAGCTGTCCTCAGCTGACCGTGTTTGAATTCAGGAAAGACAAACCGTAATGTGGAGGTAGCCTTGATTTTCTAAACGTATTCCACATATCGAACTCTGTGGCTTATATCAGGTAATACGAGAAGCACGTACAGCTCATCAATGCATCGTCCCCTCCTGTGTGCACAACTGTCATAGTCCGCGAACATAGGGCTCGGTCCTTGTTATGACTATTGCCACCTCATAAGTCAAAAACTCCCCAATGAAAATCGATACACAGATACAAACTCCGCCTGGATCCCAAGAAAGCGTCCTCATAACTGGACATGTAGCAGCAGGCGTAGGAGACCCGAAGCATTATATCCTGCGTAGTCGAGTGGCCCCTTATTGGCTTATAACGAGACGACTGATGTCGAGTGACACTTTGAATTGACAATGGCTGCTACTTAGATAACCTCACGACACAGGCACTCTGGGCCTCTCATAGAAGGCACGGCCTCAATCTTGTCCATGGCATCTACATCCAAAGGTCTCAGAGCATACAGTCTTGGCTGCATCTGACGACTGAGGTCAGAGATATGCTGCGGAAAAGAGGCATGCAGGGCAAATTGAAATATCGAATAGAGAGAGCAATGAATGGAACACGCTTCATCCCGCTCAGTCGGAAGCTCCATCGAGGCCAAGTTGCTTGACTCTACGGGGACCTTGCATTCCCACTTGTGATGCCTTCCGACATGCTGGAGATACGGACACGGCATCAATTCTGCTGCAATGAGAGCTAACTTGGAGCTGGCCAGGCACACAACAATTTTATTTCTTGTTCCCAACATCTGAGTGTGAGAATTAGCAAGGAGACTCGGGTTCTTGAACAAAGATTTTGGGTGACCTACTGAACTGGAAGTGGATGATGTCTCCGTCTTGAACAACCTAATCATCTTCTCTTTCAGCCTTGGACATACCTTCAGATAAAGGAATGGTCTTACGTATGTTTTCCCTTCTTGTCGATACTTTCCAGCGGCTTTGATAGGGCCCATCGACTTGCCGCCCTCACATAGATCGTGGAAATCCTGATAGGCGACCACCTCGGCTTTGATGAAACCCTTCTCAAAGTCACCGTGAATGACACCTGCAGCTTGAGGAGCAAGACATCCTTTTTGGATAGTCCAGCATCGGATTTCCTTCTCGCCAGCTGTGTCGAATTTCCGTCAATTGTTGTTTTCGCCCGCCTAACACGGAGCATGGAAAGAATTGCTCACCTGTGAAATAATATTGTAACCCGAGCTTGGTGAATCCTTCGGTCACAATCTTGGGGAGCCGGCTTTTTACCTTGCTCTCTTTCAGAAAGGCCTCTTGTGCGGCTGGGTCGTCCTTCATGCTGTACAGCTTCTCCTCGAACTCTACAGAAAATGGTATAACGTCGCGAGGTAGTCCACCGTGCTCAGTCACCCATTTGGCGATCTGCGGCAAATATTTGCTTTTTTGTCGAAGGTAGTCTTTCATTGTCAGGTTGACGAGGTAAATGACGGGTTTGGTGGTAATCAGCTGGATCTTCTCGTTGATCAGGGCGATCTCGGCCGGTGTCCAGGTTCCGTCACGTACGGGCTGGTCATTCTCGAGCATCTATTGAATGAAGTTAACTTCATCACGGACTTTTCTCTTCATAGGTAATGCATTCATGCTCTTTTCACTTACGTCCCGGATCTTGGTCGTTGTCTCAGTGAACAAGGGCAGCATCTTGTACTTGCCGCCCGCTTTTTTGACAATGGCTTCTTCGGCGGCGATAGTTCTCTGCAGTATGTCTGTGTCCTTGTAGTTTAGTGCGAATACATCCAATCAACCATACTCAAACCAGAAGACGAACCTAGATCTTTTTTGCAAAGCTCGCTTTGAATGGTATCTGCAAGATACACAAATTAACTTCGTCTCGACACCTTATGTGGACGCGCCCAATAGAACTGACTCAGGTCCCGCACCGGGTCAATGGAATCGTCAACGTGCAGCACCTCGTCATTGTCGAAAGCTCTGTTGAACGGTTTAGAGAAGGATCTTTTCTGTACATGATACCCAGTGAGGGGGAAAATACCTCACAACGTGAAACATGCCGTCCACCGCTTGAATGTGCGATAGAAAAGCATTGCCCAATCCCTCGCCCTTAGAAGCGCCTCGGATGAGTCCAGCAATGTCTGTTACTTGAAGGAATGCTGGATACATGGACGGCGGCTTCCATAGGTCACACAAAAAATCCTAGAAAACATCTGTTAATTCATAGTACCACTCAATTAAGATTCTGAAGTCAATTCTATGGCTTGATAGCAAGATATTCGGGTACCATGAGAAGCAGTAAGTTTACCACCGAGCGCCAAGCGAGAACGTACATATCTGGCATCCGGCACAGGGCATCTGGCCTCGTTCGGCTCGATGGTGCAAAAGGGATAGTTCTCGGCCGCGGCGCTCTGCTCGGTCAGAAGGTTGAATAGGCTGGATTTGCCCACGTTGGGCAGACCGACGCAGCCCATCTTGAGGTTCTTGCGCACGCGACCGAATGCAACGACATTCTCCTTGACGTCCTCGGCGGCTTTTTTGGGGGGCATTCTGGAGTGTTTCGTATCGATGATCGTGATTCACTGTTCGGGCACACGGCAAGCTTGTGGTGAAAGCTTTATACAAATGAGAGGCCGAAACACTCGCGGGCATCGCATGCTGACTTTTCCACAATGGCGCCATGATACGACTCGCTTCGGCATAAGAGTGGATCATTGTTCTGCGCTGGCACGTGAATCCCTTGTCCTTACGTCCCTTTCTGGGACCTTGAACCTGGGCAGGGTTCTGCTTTGGGGTTGAAAGGGTTCTTCATTGGGGGACGCTTCACCTACCTAGGTATGCTACAGCAATTGCTCATGTAAATTTGCCAGTCAGTGAGGAGACTGCCGTTGCATATTTATAGGGGCGTAAGTGGAATGATCAAGATTCTATGTGAGAAGCTTCTACAGTATATCTCTTGGAAGCATCAATCCAGAGTAATGCAGGGATGAGAGGAGGGCTCTCTTCAACACGATTGTTCGTCTCAATCAATCCACAACGGATATTGAGAACATGGCAAGAAAAATTACGCCGAGAGCTATTAGATAACGGACCCAGGGCGCAGATTCCAACCAGACTTCAGCGTCAGGTGGCAGAGCATGGCGCAGGGACCTGTTTGGAAGAGTCTCACGTCGCAGCATTACTCTCGACAGAAGATGCTGCCGAAGATTACGTATCTTCAATACGAGTCGATGGCGACCTGGCAAATCTTGGTACACATACAGTGTCTGTTTGCTGGTGTCCAGCTCCCACTCCCCATTAATTAACTCAATGTCGAGATCCAGGGACTCATAGTGGTAGTTGGGCACAAAGACCTCCGAGGTGCGAGATTCACGCGATGTCTTGTGCTGTGCGGTGCTCTGCCACTCGAACTCAAATTGAAGCGTCCGCGAGTCCCAGCACGACCGAAGTGGAACGCCAGCTACCTTCACGGCGTACGGACGGATGACAACATCAGCGCACCTAACACCGCTGTACAAATCGTTGCCCTCGTGCCGTTTGTTTCGGTAATCGGCTGCGCTGTCACCAGCAGTCACAACGGAGAAGTCCTCGTCGTTCCAACCATCTCCATGCTCGGCAGTGTTGGTCGGATTGTAGTTCCACAGTGTGAAGGCGAGAAAGTTAGCCTCCATCGCAGAGATGAGGGCATGCATGAGCTCGCGCTGCTTGTCATAGTCGCCCGTGACGAAAGCTGTGCCGTCGTTGATGTCGTACGGGATGCCAACCTCACCGATAAGTGTTGGGACTTGCCCAAGGAACCTATCAGCATGTGTCTTTAGATTTCGCAGCTGTGCTGTGTAGTTTTTACGCAGCCCTGTTGCACCAAAGTATAGGGCGCGAAGGATAAACATGCCCCTCGCCAGGCCTTGCACGTTGACACTTATCGAAGCGTGGTATTTGCTAAACAGCACGTTCAGGTCATAGAAATGTGGAGAATACACGAAATTCCTTGGCCGGTGCAAGCCAATGGCTGTATCTGTACCGTAGTGCTGCTGTAGACTTTGACCATTGCTGGCTTCCCAAGGGGGCATGAATTGATTCGGCAGAGGTTCAACGAAAGAAAGGTGGAATGGAAAGCGATTCGAAACGCGCTGCATAAACTTGAGAACGAATGGCGCATAGCAGTCCCTGTACCACTCCAATCTGCTCCTGTGCCGATCTGGACGATGGTCGTAGTCGAAATAGTCTCTCTGCAGAACCACCGGTGCCCGCTTGTGCCCGTCCCATTCCCAGACACCATGAGCGGCCCAGACACACTGGCCCATGCCTCGTGGGCGATCCACAACAGCCTCGGCGCCAGTTGATGGCAGCCACGCGGAACGGCCTTTAGGATCGACCAACGAGTGGTGCGACAGCCGAGTCGGAAAGGGCCATGACTTGACATAATAGGGCACTTGTTGAGGAAAACCGCTGCCAAGCGCAAAAGATTGAATCGGCGCTGGGAAGAAGCCAATGTGAAGATCTGTATTGTAGTTCCAAGCGTCAAAGCTCCCAAGATTGATCAAGCCGCGATCAGGCTCGTTCATGGGCTCGAAGCCCAAAC
This sequence comes from Gnomoniopsis sp. IMI 355080, assembly GCA_027946555.1. Lineage (NCBI taxonomy): Eukaryota > Fungi > Ascomycota > Sordariomycetes > Diaporthales > Gnomoniaceae > Gnomoniopsis > Gnomoniopsis sp. IMI 355080. The sequence goes on along the minus strand of JAPEVC010000238.1, from coordinate 5,182 downwards.
AAGCTTCCAGAGATCCTACCTCATCAGCGAGCCGGCCGAAAGCCTCAATGCAGGCGTCCTGCAAGAAGTGCTGAATGGAAACCTCTTGGGGCTCGCCGCATCCATTCAAGGGGGAACGCAAGCACGTGTGTTGTGGGGCGAGAGCCTCACCGGCCCAGAACAAAGTCACCATGGTGGCAGCGGCCAGCTTCTGGTTCCCAGAGGGCCAGACAAAAGGCCCGCTCGGCTCACGCTCGTTTTCCGGGGCTTTTTCACGTCTCACGTTGTCCTGGCCGTGGATATATGCAGCGCCCGTGTCGGTGAAGGCCTCCATATCCAAGCCAGCAGCCTCCAAGGTCCAGCCGGGGGCCCCACTCCCACCGCAGAAGCGGCTCCACACATCCTGGTGGGCGCAGATGAAGCATTTGAGACCATAGCGAGGCATCATGTCGATGAGCTGCCGGAGATAGGCAATGTATTCGAGGTCCAGGTCTGTGTTGGGGTTGGGCCCAGCATGGCCAAGGGACTCCCAGGTGACGAGGAGTCTGATGAGTGGTGTGCCCCAGGCTTGCAGTCGTCGGAAATGCAACGGAGCCTCTGACAGCGGGAAGGGCCGCCCAGCAAAGTTCACGGTGCGGTGCTGATAGAAGGACTCGCTGTCCCAGAGATGAGTGAAGCCATTGGGGGTAGTGGGCACCTTGCTTGCGCCGGCGACGTTGAAGCCACGCAAGGCCAAAGTGCGGCCATGAGGATCAACAAAGCGGCCGTCTCTGATGGTTATAGGGCCACCAAGAGCGGCTTCGGAGAGATCTGAGGCTGCAAAACCTACAGGCATCTTGCCAACAGCTCCTCACTCTTGCTTGAGTCTTCGGACATTCACCTGGCCGCTCCATGAGCATGATGAGGCTAACCTTGAAGAGCGACTCGTCCCTGACCTGGACACCCTAACCCTCCCTACCCTTACCTCAGCCACAGGCAAATGCAAGCAGCTATTTCCATTAGTCCTCGGAGCCGCAGGTGTCAATGGCAACGGCAACGGCAACGTCTCACGTGCAAACATGTTGGTGGATGGTGGTGGGAGACTGGAACACTTCAGCTGCTGGCTCCAAAAGTCCACAGATTGCTTCCAAATTTTTCTTTATTCTTTGTTATGTTTTCATATTTTAATTTTTTGGTAATTTTTCGCAGCAGTCTAAACCACTTTTTGTCTAGCTCGTTTTATCTAGCCCGGCCAAGGTTATGTGGCGCATTAATTTACATCTAATCCTTACCATTGTTGCCCTTCTACTCGGCGCTGGGGCCTGTCCATCAAATCAAATACTGTAAGTACTCCTATTCCAGCTCATAGTGGCCTGTTTCAGCCATATGGTTCGAGCACTGCACCAGAATGTCAACCATCTTGGCCACCTCCTGCAGCCGGGTCAACATGACCTTGTTGCCGTCCACAAACCCATAACACTGGTACTGAATCTCCGTCTTGGCACTGAACTCCCTCACCAACCTTTGCGCCTTGCGCAGATTATGTCTCGGCAAGCGGGGAAAGAGGTGGTGGATCGCTTGGAATTGCAGGCCACCGTGTAGCCAATCCAGCCACTCGGGGCAGTCAATATCCATGGTTGTGCGCAGCTGGCGTTGAGGGAATGATTCGGTGGGGCCCAGGTCCGAGTGTGGCATGCCCCAGTGGGAAAGTGTGATCTGGACGTGAAGGATCATGGTGATGGCGTGCGAGGTGAGCACAAAGGCCACGCGCGTCGGCCAGTCGGGGAGGGTGCGCCAGACGAGTCCATAGCCAAAGATGGCCCAGAAGCACCCCATAAAGGCGACTTCGAGGTAGCGCGTCCACCAGGCAGAGCCGAGTTGCGCGCCGCGGGGCGAGAGGAGGTGGCACCACGAGAGGAAGTAGAGATTGAAGCGGGCGACGGCCATGATGGGGTAGTACGTGTATTTCTGGTATGGCACGAGGGTGTCGGCAACCTTGTCCCAGATGAACTGGAACTTATAAAAGGAGGAGAAGACGCCTTTGAAGTAGGTGGGCGAGGTGGCGAAGATGGGGACATTTTGATTGTCAGGGTCATGCTCGGGCATGTTGGTGACCAGGTGATGGACGTTGTGTGAGCTCTTCCACCAGCCGATGGACAGGCCATTACAGAAATCGCCGACAAAGGCGCCGATGATGGTGTCGATGACGAAATCGCCTGTGATACCACGGTGTCCTGCATCGTGGGCAACGAACATGACTTGTTGCTGTACGGCACGAGGTCAGCTTCTGTCTGGAGACACGCAGTTTCATAACACATTTATGAGGGACGAGGTGGGACGCCATACCCAAAACAAGCCCAGGCAGCAAGCGGAGGTAATGTACCAATTGACGTGGAGGAAAAACAGAAACGCGCTGAAAATGATGGCGTAGCGAATGCATTCCCTGCCGTAAGCGGAATAATGGCATGTGTATAGCCCTTGCTCCTTGATGAGCTTGTGCAGCGCACGGTACTCGACACGAATGGCATCCTGTGTTTCCTGATCCAGGGCAGGATAGCTCCGAATCATCTCGGCGATCTCCTTCTGCTCCATGGCGGCCGTGTACGCCTCGCGCGAGAGCTTGTCCATGAGCAGGGAGGCCTCGCGCGAGAGCTTGTCCATGAGCAGGGAGGCCTCGCCGTCGGGAGCAATGGTGGCCTCGGCTCGACTTGCTGAACCTTGTTTGATTTGCAGCCTGCATGTCGAGACGTCGATCTCCTCGGCCGGCTCGCTCTCGTCGGAGCTGAGGGGCTCGCCGGCTCGGCTGAAAAGAGATGAAACCTCGGCACTGTCAGTGTCCTCTTCTGTGGCAGAGTCTGCCGCAGGCGACTCCACGTCCGTCAGGTCGGCTTGGTCCTGGTCGACGGTGAGCTTTCGGTGGACGCCGCCACGAATGGGAGGCTCAAGATTGGTCCAGGGCGTCTGGACTCGGCCAATGCGGTAGGCCTTCATGAGGCGCAAGGTCTTATCGAAGTGGTACCTGCAGGTGGTCAGCCTTGCATGCTGCATATGCACATCGCCCAACAAGAAGAAGACAAATGTGGGGAGATTTGCAATTTACGCGTTGATCTCATCGGTGGCATCTCTGCCAACGACATGGTGAATGGCCAGGTGGCCTCCTGGGTGCCTGTCGAGCCAATTGTCGAGTTTCAGGGCGAGGCCCTCATAGATGACAATCAGCTGGCCATCTGCGATGAGGCCTTCGATCTCACGGGCGGATATCAGGCGGTCCCGTTCCATTATGTATCCCCGTCGTACTGAAGCTTCAGATGGTCGTTGTGGATTGAGAAGTGAACTTGGGGCGGAAAAGGGCCAATGGCAAATGGATGCGCCTGGCAATTAATAGTGTCGGTGGTGGATGCACTGAAAGATGGGAATTGCCGCCGACTGAATCAGACAAATGACAAGTTGCCCGAGTCTCAATTTCAAACGTGCCGAAAACTGTAAAACCTCGGGAGGATTTTTGTGGGCGTGGAGGGTGACACAGAAACAATGACAGAATGAAGCCAAGTGAGTACAGTATTCAGTGAGTGACGATGGCAACAAACAAACAAAGTAACAAACAAACGGACGGACAGACAGACTGACAGAACGACAGAATGACAGAATGACCGACTGACTGACTGACACAGAAAAGGAACAAGAAGAGTGCAAAGTTAGTGAAAGAGAGAGCACACAGGTGAAACCTGACAACTTGGACAGAGCGCAACTTGACACTCGTCTTTCTCTCCTTCTTCTTCTTCTTCTCTCTCTCTCCCTCTCTCTTTGAATTGTGGCTTTTGCCCGTGGCACGTGGAAACGCAAACACCTGCAGACAGATAACCTTGGAAGAAGACCCTGGCATTCTAGAACGTGATGGCCGGCCCTGCTCCCCGATATAGGGTCGCAATAAATAGAAGGTGGATAACAGGACCCTGAATTCTTGGACCCTGCACTTGGCAAGTTTGGACCCTGCGAAAAGCTTCTCCAGCCCGCAAATCTACCAGGTACGTACCAAGACTCTGCCCAGATCTACAGGGTGACTCGGTAAATCAGGGTCACCGGGCGAGCAAGGTCACCGTGCTCATTTCAACAAATACGCCACACCGCCGGCGTCGAGGTACACCGCTAGGCCAAGATTGCGAAGCGAAAAGACTGCGCCCCGTCTGCTGCAACGTCAGTGTATCTTTTCCCGCAGCCAAGTCAACAAAAAGGTGGCCTCTCCCATCCCTCCCCCTTTTTGGCCCATCGGTGGCGAGGCTCCATGCTCGAATGTTTTGGCCCGTCACACAACCTGGATGGCCCTGCCTAGGCTGGCTAGGTAGGACAGATCAGGGCCACAACATCCGACGGGCATCGTATGTCGCACAACTACAGAATGTTCCAAGACGGAAAAGTGGAGGCATTTGCCAACTCCTTCTCCAAGAAAAAGGCCATGTGTCCTTGCGCAATGACGGCATTCCAATCTCCTTCAAAGTGAGAAAAATCAAGGTTATGGAAAGCGGCCGGACGTTGATAATACTTGGCACTTGTGTTATCATTGACAAGACACAAAGCAATGACACCCCCATGGCAATTATTACCCTATCAGATCATCAAAAGACAAGAGTTCCCTTTCGAAACTAATGTTGATGCAGTATCCCTGCTAGCAAGCGGAGTCCTTTCCATTGTCCATCATTGGCCCTTGTTTGCCAGCTTCCCCATTGGCACTTAACTAGCACTGACAAGCAAACGAGTACTATCAATTCTTACCGTATTACTATGTCTCAATGACTACTACCTATGTGAAGCATCGTCATATCATTCGCCCCAATCAAGGACGCATAGTACGTACTTACTGATCCGAAAGTTTGGTATGCCCCGGTCCTTGCCACCCTTGCTACAGCCAGTCGAGTGGACCCTTGTTTTCTGCAGCAACCGTCAAAAGCGGACACTAGTCCGAGTTGAAGCCATATCTATAACACATTGTTTATATACTTGCACTAGTCCTACAGCCTATAAAGTCGCTTTTTAAATTGCAGTTACAATAGATAGTTAGAGGTGTAGATAAGTGTTTAAAAGCAAGCCTCTTCGATCGCAAGAGCTTTTTAATCTGCCCTAACTAAGTTAAGTGGAGCAGCCAATCAGAGGCCAGGAAACTTATTCGAATCCCTTATCGCCGTCCCTGGCCCTGGCCTCTGCCTTCCCCCCCCCCCCTCACCTACGC